>JAXIVJ010014075.1:0-35455 GCA_036785665.1 Chirona hameri | reverse complement strand
CCCGTGTGACCCGCGCCGGCGCGGTAGGTGTTATGAACTTTTTTTAAAGTCAAACTTTTAATTCTAGGCTTAATATGTTAACACATTTTTCTACAGCTGAGACTCATTGCCACCGCAGTAGTAAAAAAAAAAAAACTACCTTCTAAAACTATAAAATACTAAAAGTTCAAACTTCTGGCCAAGTTACGAGAACTTTTCCGCTGGATCTTCCGCCTTCCGGGCGGCGACTCGGCGGGGCCCGCCAGCCTCGCTTGCGGCTTGTGCGATTTAGGGGAACCGGGGCCCGCGCTAATGCCAGAGCTCTATGTTATAAGCACAATGACACTGCCGCTTTGAACATCTTGTTAACAAACAGTGTTGCATAGCAAATAATAGCAACTGGATTGTTTCGAGCATTACTTCAGGTTTGGGACTACGGGCGAAAAACATAAGAACGGTTCCAATAAAAAAATAACCGAGCTAAAACCTAAAAAGACTAGGTTTATTACATTTATGCCACGAGATATAAATTTAGCATAAATGGGAAATTTCAAAAGATTCCCGGACGAGGTATTTCACTCAAACACCATTTCAAAAATGATATAGTGGGAAGGTAGACACATACAGACTATAAACAATGATTTTTATTACAGCACACTGGAACTTCAACGCGGATAATGAATGCTTGCACCAAAATCAATGGACCAAATGAAATCCGATCTCGTCATTTCCAGATCAACATTACCCATTCAAGACTAGGTGCAACTTACATCTGTATATACAAAACAAGCCAACCACAGCTGAGCCCCCACACCCACCCACCACACCCACCCACCACACCCCAACCCACCCACACACCCACACACACCCACACACCCACACACACGACACCCACAACATCGCCAGTCAACACCCCCACACCCACGACACCCACACCACACCACCCCCACACCACACACACCCCCACACCCACACACCCACACCACCCACCACACCCACCACCACCCACACACCCACACACCCACACACCCCACACACCACCACCCCCACACACCCACACACCCACACACCCACCACACCCACACAACCCACACACCCCCACACACACACACACCCACACACCCACACACACACACACCCACACACCCACCCACACACACACACACACAACACACAACACACACACACACAACACACACACACACACACACACACACTCACACACACACCACACACACACACACACACACACACACACACACCACAACACACACACACACACACACACACACACACACACACACACACACACACAACACACACACACACACACACACACCCACACACACACACACACACACACACACACACACACACACACACACACACACACACACACACACACACACACACACACACACACACACACACACACACACACACACACACACACACACACACACACACACACACACACACACACACACACACACACACACACACACACACACACACACACACACACACACACACACACACACACACACACACACACACACACACACACACACACACACACACACACACACACACACACACACACACACACACACACACACACACACACACACACACACACACACACACACACACACACACACACACACACACACACACACACACACACACACACACACACACACACACACACACACACACACACACACACACCACACACACACACACACACACACACACACACACACACACACACACACACACACACACACACACACACACACACACACACACACACACACACACACACACACACACACACACACACACACACACACACACACACACACACACACACACACACACACACACACACACACACACACACACACACACACACACACACACACACACACACACACACACACACACACACACACACACACACACACACACACACACACACACACACACACAACACACACACACACACACACACACACACACACACACACACACACACACACACACACAACAACAACAACATAATGGCACGCCCAGCCAAACAAACAAACAAACAAACAAACAAACAAACAAACAAACAAACAAACAAACAAACAAACAAACAAACAAACAAACAAACAAACAAACAAACAAACAAACAAACAAACAAACAAACAAACAAACAAACAAACAAACAAACAAACAAACAAACAAACAAACAAACAAACAAACAAACAAAACAAACAAACAAACAAACAAACAAACAAACAAACAAACAAACAAACAAACAAACAAACAAACAAACAAACAAACAAACAAACAAACAAACAAACAAACAAACAAACAAACAAACAAACAAACAAACAAACAAACAAACTCCCGAGCCGCCCCTTCTCTTCTAGCTGCCCCGGGCCTCCATCTCCTTTCCATCTGTCATCACCTCCACACTCGCTCCACCATTCCTCCACCATTCCTGGCGGACCCACCTGAGCATGGTGAAGATGTAACGCGGACTGGCCGCGTCCTTGCCTCCCTGCAGGCGGGTGCCGAACTGGCCCACTGGCAGCAGCATGTTGATGTTGTTGCTGCCGACGAAGTTCTGCGCCATGTTGATGATGGTGGAGGAGAGCGACATCTCGCCGTGGTGGTAGGCGGACATCTCTGCCACAGAGCCCACCAGCTGGGCCACCTTGATCTCCCGCTTGTCGTTCCGCTTCAGACAAGTGAAGAGGACCTGCAGAGGGACGGCGCGGTCAGAAATGAGACAAATCTGCGGCGGTATAGCGGTCAGACGGGGGCGGCGAATGAGCAGCACAACATCATCATGATGTGTGGTGATGACTCTGATGACGCTGATGATGCTGATTGGACGAGCATGCGGGTGCCCCAACTGCTCAGGTGATATGATCCAGTTGACCTCACGGCCGCGCGGTACCGGGCACAGTAAGTGGCATGAGATGGAGTCGACTAAAGGTTAGGGGTGCGATCCGAGCTGGCCAGTCCCCGTCGGTGGGCTCGTCGTACGTACGAGTACTGAGCACGGGTACCGATGATGATGGCGATTGGCTCGGACGAGTACTGAGCACGGGTACCGATGATGATGGTGATTGGCTCGTCGTACGAGTACTGAGCACGGGTACCGATGATGATGGTGATTGGCTCGTCGTACGAGTACTGAGCACGGGTACCGATGATGATGGCGATTGGGTTGCGAGTTTTGAGGACGCCTTGACTACATGGTCATTACACTTTCACCAGTGTCCTAGAATTGGTAATTTTGGGTGAAAAATGACACTATGAACACTCATGTTTCACTCTCATTATCTACTTTGGTGTGATTTTGTCCACTCTACATGTGTTTCCCAGAAATGATATCAAATATGTATCAGCTAAGCACTATTTGACCTCTATAAGCAATTTGGCAGTGCAAATTGTTCTCAACTACAACTTCGGTGAACTTAGTTATCTGAAGTTATTTTGAGGGCAAAAATTTACGCGATCTGACCATTTTCAGGTATAATTTTCCTCTCCGTATAGTATTTTTAGCTCGAATTTTCGATTCCGCACCCTGATTCAAAAGCAATCTAAGCTGCCCGACTTTCACTTCATGGTAGTCAATATCACCATCTGCATTCTGCATGGCCATACTGCTGCCGGTCGGGAACATCAACTACCGACTTCAGTACACATCCCCCGGTCACACACCGTTCCGACATCACTCTCCCCCCCCCCCCCCCCATGCTCGGCGAAATTTCGGGGTCGAATCAAACTCTGAAGCCTCGCCCCCCGTCCGGCCGGTAATACGGATTAACATCACACCAACCCTTGGTAGCAATCTAGACCGCCGGCAACCTGACACGGCCATCCCGACACGCCGAGAGAGCGGCACAGTTCGCCCGACACGCCGAGAGAGCGGGAGAGAGCGGGAGAGAGCGGGAGAGAGCGGGAGAGAGCGGGAGAGAGCGGAGAGAGCGGGAGAGAGCGGAGAGAGCGGGAGAGAGCGGGAGAGAGCGGGAGAGAGCGGGAGAGAGCGGGGAGAGAGCGGGAGAGAGCGGTGAGAGAGCGGGAGAGAGCGGGAGAGAGCGGGGAGGAGAGCGGGAGAGAGCGGGAGAGAGCGGGAGAGAGCGGGAGAGAGCGGGAGAGAGCGGAGAGAGCGGGAGAGAGCGGGAGAGAGCGGGAGAGAGCGGAGAGAGCGGGAGAGAGCGGGAGAGAGCGGGAGAGAGCGGGAGAGAGCGGGAGAGAGCGGAGAGAGCGGGAGAGAGCGGGAGAGAGCGGGAGAGAGCGGAGAGAGAGCGGGAGAGAGCGGAGAGAGAGCGGGAGAGAGCGGGAGAGAGCGGGAGAGAGCGGGAGAGAGCGGGAGAGAGCGGGAGAGAGCGGAGAGAACGGGAGAGAACGGGAGAGAGCGGGAGAGAGCGGGAGAGAGCGGGAGAGAGCGGGAGAGGGCGGCACAATTCGGCCGACATCCCCATCCCTGTATCACGGCGCGCTCATGTGTGGCTGGCGGCCGAATGGAAACGGCCGGCGTCTGATGGCCCGATCAGCCCCTGACGGGCGCATCAGTCGCGCTTCGTCCGCTCGGCTGGCTCGGGAGGACGGGAGGCACGGAAAACACGTCCCCACCGCCACCGCCGCCGCCGCCGCCGTCATCGCTACCACCATCGTCACCGACACCGCCCGCCACCCAAGGACCGAGTTTCCTATTCAAATAGTGGGGCAGTGGCCACGCAACATTGTTTTTTTCCACCACTTTATTTTTGTCTCACCAACTTCGTTTTTACCCCACAAAACTTTAGCTTTGCCTCACCAACTTTTTTTCACCAACTTTCGTCAGATTTGGATATTTCCTGGCATTAAAAATTGGCATTTTCACCCAACCAAACCGACCAAAAGGATATTTTGCCTCACAACTTTTTTGGAAAGGCTCCACTCATGCCACTACCACCACTACCACCACTACCACCACTACCACACTACCACCGCCGCAGCCGCCGCCGCCGCCGCCGCCGCAGCCGCAGCCGCAGCCGCAGCCGCAGCCGCAGCCGCAGCCGCAGCCGCAGCCGCAGTCGCAGCCGCAGCCGCAGCCGCAGCCGCAGCCGCAGCCGCAGCCGCAGCCGCAGCCGCAGCCGCAGCCGCAGCCGCAGCAGCCGCCGCCGCCGCCGCAGTCCGGCCGAGATGGCTCGCCAGGGAACCCTCGAAGAGCCGTCGGAACGACCGACACGGCACGGAGACAGTGGAGCGGGTGCCATCTGTCACGTACAGCCGACAGCCGCGTCTGTGCAGCCGCAGGACGGGAGAGACAGAGGACAGGTGGGCGAGAACAGCCACTGAACGGATGGCGTTGTTTGTTTCTCGGCAAATTCACGGCCTGGGATAAATTCGCCCGACGACGCAGAACAATGAAAGTGTCACGGAAATACGGAAAACTTGAGAAATTCGGAGAACTTCTCGAGCGGCAACGGTAAAACGTCAACAGCGGCTTTAAACACCTGCAACTTGTAGATAAACTAATCCAAACAAAACGGTACAAAACAGGTGTAGGAGTTTTAGACGTCTGGACACTAGTTGGCTGAGTACTCAACATTATTGCCATGCCGGAGCATAGCCACCGCCTTCTCTCCAGACCAGATCAAACCTCGGCTCACTCAATATTGTTAACTCAATCAGGCCCAGACCCGGCCTGTATTTGAGCGAAAAAAGGTTCGTGGAAATGACGATCCAGTGTAGACACATGATGAACAGATCTGGTAACAACAAAGTAAACCAAGTAAGGAGTATTATGAGTGGAATGGGCTATTGATAATTGTTATGTACAAAACACAGCTCAACATATGGCAACGTCATTCGTTTGAGAACGGAACATAAAAGGATACATAGGATAGGGTAGATACACAATACAGAGTATAATACATTATTGATCGTAGTACCGCCTCTCATCCGAAAGTAGCTGCCCTGGCAGTGTATCAGTACATCAAGACCGAAACTTATCGAAACTGGGAGGGTGGCCGTGCCGGTCTCGGCAGCTGCATATTTAAAGGTATGGACAATTAATGGTTTAGAGATGACCTCAGGCTCTTCCGGCCGAATTGCTAGACCGACAGCGTGAGAGACGAACACATCACCATTGCGCTACCAAATCCCACATTCGACCCGAAATACCTATCCCGCAAACACAGCAGGACTCCCACCACACCAGACAAGACCGTCCCCGTCCACCGTACCCCACCACCACCCACCTTGCGCTGTCCGGGCTTCAAGCCGTCCACCAGACACGGCAGGGACCGTTCGTTGTCCAGGTTGGAGAACAGCACCAGCTCCTTGTTGACGAAGTCGGTGTAGTTGACGACGCGCGTGTCCTCTCGTACAGGTAGAGCTCGGCAAGACCAGCTCGCGGCGACGCTTGCACTCCTCCATCCAGTTGGTGAGCCACTCCTTCCGCTGGTCGACGCATTTCTTGCTGAACGCCTGTGTGGATGAGGCGAGGGCCGGTCAGAATATGGAAGAAGAACACTGTTAGCTCTGGGGAAAATGTCGGACTACCACAAAGTGACATTTTTTTAATATGCCCAGAGGACCTAAACACGTTGCACAAGCAATGATCATACATATACAAAACATGATGGGGAGGCGATCAAGTAATTTAAATGAATGACTGCTGACCTAGTGTCCGCCGTTAATGTTCACCCTCAGTACCCATACGCCAGCCCTAGTCAGGCCGGGGTTACTGCAGTTACTGTTACAAAGTTACTGCAGCATTACAGCGATCTGGCACAGCGTTGGAATCCTATTAACATTCATAATATCACTGAATTATCAGCCCGGGAATTGAGATTGTGATGCAGCCGCGCGCTGGTCTCGCGCCACGCGTTAATTGGCAATGCATATTGGCATCGAAAGTCTGTCTGCATATCCCATTTTTTTGCCTATCACAAGAGCATGCTAGGATTCATATGCAAACAATTGTATGCAGCTGCTTTGCCATTCTCACGGCATGCCCGAAGGAAATGAATTCGTTCGCATATGCATTGCTCATGCATACATCAAACATAGCGGGGCAGGGTGAACAGAGTCAATGAATGGCTGATAACCCGCGTCTGCTGCTGCTGTGATAACCCGCGTCTGCTGCTGCTGCTGTGATAACCCGCGTCTGCTGCTGCTGTGATAACCCGCGTCTGCTGCTGCCGTGATAACCCGCGTCTGCTGCTGTTGTGATAACCCGCGTCTGCTGCTGCTGTGATAACCCGCGTCTGCTGCTGCTGTGATAACCCGCGTCTGCTGCTGCTGTGATAACCCGCGTCTGCTGCTGCTGTGTATTGCCCCGTGACCATATCCTCACCCTAGACAGTCCATCCGTCCCCACGTGTCAGTGTTCCCGGCTCGAATGACCCTGACAGAGGTCAGCCGGGTCGCGTGCAGTGGGAGGAGCCAAGGACAGCACAAGCCAGCTCACCCGACAACCAACAGACAGCCCAACTACAGACTTGGGACCGAACTCATGTTCATTTTGCGAGCCAATGACAAGTATTGCAAGTTTCCGAATTGTATTGGGAGACCAGATAAGTAAAACTTTACGCGTGGTCTGAGTTGAACGCTGAAAATCACATCCACACCAGATGTTTTCTCAAAAGGTTATTCAGAATAAAAAATGGGAGGCCAAGAAGAGGTTTAACGCCTAGGATGGGGTACAAACTTAATGCAGAAAGTCTGGGCGAGCTGAGGAGAGCAAATAATGTTCTGGTTTGGGAGAGGAAACTCGGTTTGATCAAGTTAATTAACGGCCCACGCGACGCTACGACGCTCATTAGCGTCAAGGCTTCAAGCCAGCGGGGCGGTTGCTTTAATAGGATGAGGGAGCCCCAGTCTGAGGATCGCATACAGACGACTTATTATATAGTATTAGCCGAGTGCTTACGGCGGCGAAACAAGCCAGGGCGAGGGCGAGTGCGTGCGTTACGCGTATGTACCTACAAGAGTCCGTATTTATATGCGTCGGTTCGTGCCTTGGAGAGGGCGAACACGGGTGGAGATAAATGATTTCCGCCGATGGCGTGATTGGCTCGGTAATATATTCAATGGATATTGGAACCAGGGATGCGGAGTCGATCGGTTTTCAGGTAACTTAGACTCCGAAATTGACTGCGACCTTAAATTAGTTGAAGCAATTCTCAACAGGCGCAAGAAGTAACCAACCGCAGCAAATTTTTAACCAACATTTTGTTTTAACAGCTCATTTACTAGACATAAAAATTTAAATATAGTAGTGAAATGAAATAGATGGACATTGCCTGACCAAAGCTATAGATTTTAAATTCCCCCAAGTCCACAAATTTGAATGTCAGGTCTTGTGACAACCTTACCATCCACATGCATGTGAAGCAATAATCATCTATTATAGTTAACCCTCGCCCTGGAGGGAGGGGGTTATTTTGATCCCCCCCCCTGAAGTTTTTTCGGGAATAGCGGGAAAACGGCGGCGCGCAGCGCCACCAAATTTGGCAAAGCTGTTTGTGTATCAATTACCCACATTGTGTGAAAATGTTGACCCCAAGTCATCTCAGGTCAGGTCACCACGTCACATCAAGTGACCTTACCTAAACAAAATGTTTGATAGACGTGCGAATGGCACCACTGTTTGTCTCGTCGAGACGCATCGCCCAATATGACCTACCTGGGTCACACAATGCCCTTGACCTGAGGCAAAATTTTGAAGTTGACCTAACCAGGTCACGATCAATATGTTTCGAAGCGTCTTGACGAGGCAAACACGATGGTGTTACAATTATTGCTCTAGGTTCAACCGATAGGTTATTCACGAACAACTTTTTGGAGGAAAATGTCATCGTGACCTTTGGTGACCTCGGGAGCTAAACTATTAACCGGCGCTGAAATTTAGGACACCGATGGTGATTGCATTTTGCAAGAGTTTTCGATTGCTTTTTCCCCGTTTGTTCCCAGCTGTCACAGTTCCCGAGATATTTGGGGGTTTCTTGAGCAAAGTCCTATACTTGGAACATTTGACCTTCGATGACCTCTGGTGACCTCAATATTGACCTGAGCCCAAACAAAAAAATCCGAGGTAACTTCGAATGGCCCTTGTCGAGAGCTTTCGAACTATTTTGTCCGCGTCTTTCTAACCCTTTTAGTTTTCGAGTTAGTGTGGGGGGGGGGGGGGTCACCAGGGCGAAGGTGGCTCAGAGGCCCACCGTGGCGCGGGTTAATGAATGGGACGTTTAACTCGTCTGAGCAAGCTTTACGTTACTTTAACCCTATTTGTAACGGGGGGGGGGGGGAGGGCGGATTCCGCCCCCCCCCCTCATGTTTTTCGCAGATATCTCCAGAACGGCTGGGAGCAGGCCCATTTGGGACTTTTCATAGAATTGAATTCCGCATTTGGAGTCAAAATTTTGAGTTCTTAACCTGAACAGAGGCGGTTCTAGGGTACAGTTTTGGGTGGGTTCGGAGGCGATATTTGGCGATAATACGGAAATGCGATCTTCACGGTTTCTTCGTAACTGCCTCAAGTATGAAGGAGTTACATCGGTTCACGGTGATTGCAACAAGTGTAAATTAGTTGATGTTAATGAAATATCATTAAAATTTCATGGCAGAGGCGGTTTCAGGGGCTTGAAAAGGGGGGATTTCCAGGAAGTATGCAATGCTCGGCGGGAAGCAAATAGAGCAATGTAAGGGGCATTTATAGTTATCAAGATGTAAAAGATAGCTTCTGCTTCCATTATTTGCATAATTTATTACATAGAGTTTCAGGGGCGTGTTCAGGCACATGAAAAGGGGGGTGACTGGCTTGGTGATGACGATATGCCAGCGATAACGGCGCAATAGACGGTTAGCTTATAATTATATATGCACATATGAGGCCAGGAAAGGGAATAAGGTCATTGTTTGCAGAGGCGCGCTCAGGAATGGAAGAAAGGGGGTCATTATTGCAAGGAAACTAAGAGGCATGGGCGTACAATGACATAACATACTGTAGTTTTCGGATGAAACACGCACCACAGGCTACTCTACGAACGATTATAAGATAACAGGCGAGTCCAGGTAGGGTAAAAGGGGGGTAAGCAATGTTAATTGAAGTTGTAAGTGAAATAGTCACTGTTGACTAGTTAGTATCATAATAGCAGATAATATACTCATCAAAAGGTTTTGAGCCGCCCCAGTTTGGATCCTGGATACGCCTATTATGAAGTACAACATGCAAAAAGGAACTCTCTACGATCAGTAACATATTTATAGTGCTGGGTAGCAACTTGTCTGCGGTTAATATTTTTTTCTTCCAATTTTGCCCCCCTTTTTCACTAACCTGGTACCGCCTATGGCAAAAATATGATTTTTAACTGTTTTGCCTTATGTCACAATCACATACCATTTCATTTCTTAAAAGAACACATCAAAAAATGGTTTTATTACGCATTTACTTCACCCCAATATTGAGTGACCTGCACACGCCTATGATATTTGAATTTGCAAACGCCACTCTCATATATCAATTTCCAATTAAATCTCTATCGATTCGTATTAATTGTGTTAAAGTCGGTCGCTAAATATGAAAGCTATGTTGGATCAAAAATACCACTAAAAGTTGTGGTTTTTGCCTCCCTGTTGCCCCCCTTTCAAAAAGTTAGATTTTTTTATTATTTAGAAATGTAGATCGTGTTGAGGGGAACCAAACGCCGTTTCATTTTTGAAAATCGGACGGGTAGATCTCGAGATCTCCGGGGGGGGGGGGGGGGCGGAATCCGCCCCCCCCCCTGTTACAAATAGGGGTAGCCAGCCTGTTACAAATAGGGTTAAACAGGAGTTTGGGATCAATTGATTTCTCGTGATCGTTACCTAACTTCCACGGGGTGGCATTTTGTATATGTATCTGACGTCACGCCCCAGGTCTATTTCGCCCCCCGTGGTACACACCTCATGGCTGAAAATCAGTAATGACAAGGGAATCGAAGCAAACAAGCCGAAGTGGCATGATTTGTTAGTCATCGTCGCCGCTGGTTCACTAAAATGCACCTGCAATTGTTTGCTCCTTGCGCAGCCCATGACTGACAATCGGAGTCGGAGTCGACACAATTTTACCTACTCCGACTTAGACTCCGGCCAAAATCACCGATTCCGACCGACTCCGCCTCCACAGCCCTGATTGGACCCCAGCCGAGCGTATAACGAATTCGCCACCTACTCCACCACTCCACCTACTCCACCACGTCTAGCTGTTTTAACATACCCATCAGTCATATTGACACCTCAAAGTAAAACATTTGAACTGGGTTAGATACAAATAGACCATCTCTAGTACCACTGTCGACTGGAGCGACATCGTGGGTAATGCTTGCAGCGTGGCGGCATCAGTCGCCATCAGTTGGTCACAGCAGCCAATACACAAACACCACCAGGCGACTTGGCTACGCTGACCACCTGAATATTACAAGTGACAATCCACCTAAGAGTCGTCCTGCGTGAGCATCAGTCACCGCCAGCGAATGGCAAGCATACGTGGTAACGCGTCAGAATAGAGCTCAAAACTCACACGTAAACAGGCTTCGAAACACCCCATCACATTCAATTACAATTGAAGTACTCCAATACTTCTGCATAAAGACTACGAAACACCCGAGTACATTAAATTTGAATTGAAGAATTCGTAGCAGACAACAGGAGTACCAAGAGCGCAGTAAGGACAAGGACATAACATTCCCCAGCTCCTTGAACCCCGCTCCTTGGACTCCGCTCCTTGGACTCCGCTCCTTGGACTCCGCTCCTTGGACTCCGCTCCTTGGACTCCGCTCCTTGGACTCCGCTCCTTGGACCCAGCTCCTTGGACCCAGCTCCTTGGACCCAGCTCCTTGGACCCAGCTCCTTGGACCCAGCTCCTTGGACCCAGCTCTTTGGACCCAGCTCCTTGGGCCCAGCTCCTTGGACCAAGCTCCTTGGACCAAGCTCCTTGGACCCAGCTCCTTGGACCCAGCTCCTTGGACTCAGCTCCTTGGACTCAGCTCCTTGGACTCAGCTCCTTGGACTCCGCTCCTTGGACCCAGCTCCTTGGACCCAGCTTCTTGGACCCAGCTCCTTGGACTCCGCTCCTTGTGCCCAGCTCCTTGGACCCAGCTCCTTGGACCCAGCTCCTTGGACTCAGCTCCTTGGACTCAGCTCCTTAGACTCCGCTCCTTGGACCCAGCTCCTTGGACTCCGCTCCTTGGACTCAGCTCCTTGGACTCAGCTCCTTGGACCCAGCTCATTGGACCCAGCTCCTTGGATAAACACATGTGCTGATGCTTCGCTCGTCTGTAGCCTCCCGCCTACTTAACAGAAGGCAAAAGACGAAGATCCATCAGTTACCTGCTCCCCATGGGGGGGGGGGGGGGGGGCTCAATCGACTAAGCCGCCGGACAGCCGCCTACCAGGATCAGAACCAATCAGTGCTCACTATACTAGTGTGACAGGAGCGGCGCCTCCTGCTCATACATGCCGACATCAGCAGCACCGGTATAATGACATCTGGCAACATTCTGGAGAGCCACTCGGAACACAGCTCAGCGCTTGGGTCGCAGGTACCGTCCCGGCATGTGGAGGACGGGTAAGGCACCCGAATGAATGCGACTGTGGAGCCAAGATAACCGGATTAGGTGAGCAGCGGATGCACTCCGGAAGAAGAAAAAACGATGGCCAGTGGAAGAGGAAGAAAAACACGGAACTGAGAATGAACAGACGAAAGGCGGCGAGTCAGTGAATACCTATATAAATAAGAATTGAGCCTCCAGTACTATACAAACGTGAGAAAAGCATGGACCAACGCAGTAGGGGGATACAGGATATGAATCTGCTGGAGAAAATGACAGAACAGAGTAATTGCGTTGGGTACTACAGAGCGACAAAAGACATCCAGCGCGGATTTCGTCAGCGACGGAAGTATTTGTCATCAAATATCCCGCGATGAAAGATAGCGCACCGCTGGGCACGGCCGCCCGTGAAAGAGCGCCGTCGGGCGGAAAATTGCAAACCGGCCCTAGATGAATCGTCCTGGATGACAAATCACAGCGTTGTTCTAAGACGACGGCCCATGTCTGCGCAGAACCATGCGCTATCACTCATGCTGGCCGACAGTTACGCTGGCCGACAACGACTCGTGACTGCGGTATGAGATTCGCTCGCCCCTCTACCTCCGTCCTCCCCCCTCCCGTGCCCGCCCCCTCTCCCGTCAGGGCCAAATCTCCCCCCTCTCCCGTCAGGGCCAAATCTCCCCCCCCCCCCCTCCGGGTGAAGAGGACAGGGAATGTGGATGGGACATGAAACAAGTGGATTTTATATGCGCTGTTATATAATGCAATAAATATGTTGTAAGAGCCGGATTAGAAGACTGGCAAACAAAAATATCGGCACAAACTTTTCCTTTTAACTCTCGCCCTACGGGAGCTTTTTTCACCTTCGCCATACGGGGGTCCTAAAAAGCCCCCCCCCCCCCCGTTAACTTCCAAACCAAGCAAGATAGAGCAACGCGGTAAGAACCAACATGTTACCTGTCATGTTTGGAATCTAACGGTGTGCAATTTTTAGGTTTCGGGTCAACGAGTGACCTTCCAGGTCAAGTGAATGACCTCGATCGACCACGTCCAGAACAGCGATTTTGCTCCGTCAGAAAACCTCAAAATGAGAAATTGATAAATGTAAATAAAAGGCGTGTACCTAGACCAGTTTTGTCTCAGAAATACAGAAAAGGTAATTATGTATTCGTATCTGGTCAAAAAAGGTTATTAAAAAAAATGACGTCATGAATTTATTACACTTAGGGAGCCATCACTCAGTCAAAAATAGAGATATTTCTTTGAAATTTGGTCTGAGTATTGGGCATACTCAGTTATCTCACATATATTCCGGTTTAACATCTTCGAAAATTTTGATTTTGTGGTGATTTTTCCAAAAACAAAAACAGTTTTTGTTCATTGTGGGGGTCAAAAACCCAAAATTTCGAAAATCCTAGATCGCCATGTTAAAGAATGACATTTTATATCTTTGCTTAATTGAGTTTGCAATTTGCTTCAAAACTCTGTTGTCTACGATTTTTCAAACATTTATCGTTTTTCCACCAACATGACGTCATCAAAACATCATTAATTCCCAAATTTATCAACCAATTTCAATTAAATGTTTACAGCATACGTATAATTGTTGTATACTTAGCTACTGAAAATTTCAGCAAGATGCGCCGCATGTCTAAAAAGTTATGCAAGAAAACCTCAGGGGGGGGGGGGGGGGGGGTCGTTTTAGGAAGTAGGGCGAAGGTTAAGCAAGTCAGGATAGCGGATTAAAATAAAATAAAATTGGAACTAATCAAAATCGCTGATTTCAAGAAAATGAAATGCGTTAGATTGCTTAGTAGTTTTATTCTTGTCATCGGGAAACATTTATATCTTACTTTGTATTTAAAACAGAAGGTTGTTTACACTAAGTATGCAAACCACTGGTCAAAGTTTTGGTCCATGAGGACTTATGCTTCCAAAAACTGAATGAGCTATTTCGAATTACAACTTGCTTGAAGCAATCACTTTAAAGTCTTGAATCTGGCCTAACTTATCATCTTTGAGAACATGGCTACTAAGTTGTCCGTGCTTTAATCAGCACGCTATGAGGAACAGTTCCAAACGTAATTTATTTATTATTTGGATGGCTGGCATGATGGACATTATTGTCAAAAATTGTTAAAATTATCAATAACATGCCAAGTATGTATTTTAGTGGTCAAATGAATAATTAAAATAGACAAGCTTTCGACATCACTGTCATCATCAGGTCTGATGTTTTTAAATATCTGTTTAATGACACACAATAACAAACACGGATTCGCTCATGTCCCAATGATGATGGTATCCTCCAATATGACCGTCACTGCTGAATGTATAGACATGGAATGCATAATACAAAGTACCCATATGTGAAGATATACGACATTCAAGATTTAGGGACTATTACATGCCTAACATATCGTAACATAATCTAACAAAATGTAACAAATTGAATATGACGAAGGTGACAGTTATGAAAAGAAACCTGTCATAGTGTAAAATACAGACACTCAAACGCCTGAATGATTAGGGAGAAAATGTACAGCATTGTCAAAAGAAAGCATACTACGAAAATCATCTATGTACAACATGACGTAACAATAATAATTATTCCTTTGACCACTAAAATACATACTTGGCATGTTATTGATCATTTTGACAAACTTACTTTGTTTTGTCGTATGTCTAGACTTTGAAGGGTTAATATTCTAGGCGGTTTAAGTATGAAGTTTTGGTATCGTTTTTTTTCGGCCGTTTGCTTCACCCAGTGACATTCACATGTCCGATGCAGTCTCACACAAGCCTAATACAAGCTTCAATGGCCTATCTGCCCCACCTGGTCTGACCTACCCGACCTGACCCGACCTGACATGGCCGGACCTACCCGACCTGACCTGACCCGACCTGGCCTGGCCTGGCCTGGCCTGGCCTGGCCTGGCCTGGCCTGGCCTGGCCTGGCCCGACCCGGCCCGACCTGACCTGACCCGTCCTGACCTGACCCGACCTGACCCGTCCTGACCTAGTGTACGGCAGCAGCCTTCTCACCATGTTGATGGCACGGTTGGCGGCGTCTCCCTCGTAGCGGAACTTGATCCTGTGCCGGATCATGTCAGAGAAATACTCCTTGGCCTCCTTGGCGGTGGAGGTTCCCAGTCCTGGGGACGGGGTGGCCGGCACAGCGGGGTTATTTCAGCCGGCAACACTGCGGCGGCACGGCGGGTACGAGCGCCACCTCTTCAAACACTACAAACAGGATTACAGTTATCGAGTTTCACTGATGTACTCAAATGATTGCAGAGTAAAAAGGGAAACGCCACGATTCAAGTGATTACAAACGTCAAACGAACGATTATAAACAAAGGAATAATTATTTCTTAATTGCGTGAAATCATCCCGGACTAAGCATAATGGAGTACAATGATCATAATCGTACTTTGTGAATAGGACATAACACATCACTTGTGCAAAAACTAATTCCTCTTCATGGCACAAAACTCGTACCGCACAGCATAAGTCAGTCAACCGAGACCCCGACTCTTCCAGCAGACGAGTCAGCCGGCCAACCGAGACCCCGACCTTCCCAGCAGACGAGTCAGCCGGCCAACCGAGACCCCGACCTTCCAGCAGACGAGTCAGCCGGCCAACCGAGACCCCGACCCTTCCAGCAGACGAGTCAGCCGGCCAACCGAGACCCCGACCCTTCCAGCAGACGAGTCAGCCGGCCTACCGAGACCCCGACCCTTCCAGCAGACGAGTCAGCCGGCCTAGAGAGCATGATCAGTCAACCGAGACCCCGACCCTTCCAGCAGACGAGTCAGCCGGCCTACCGAGACCCCGACCCTTCCAGCAGACGAGTCAGCCGGCCTAGAGAGCATGATCAGTCAACCGAGACCCCGACCCTTCCAGCAGACGAGTCAGCCGGCCTACCGAGACCCCGACCCTTCCAGCAGACGAGTCAGCCGGCCTAGAGAGCATGATCATCAGTCAACCGAGACCCCGACCCTTCCAGCAGACGAGTCAGCCGGCCTACCGAGACCCCGACCATTCCAGCAGACGAGTCAGCCGGCCTAGAGAGCACGCACAGCATAAGTCAGTCAACCGAGACCCCGACCCTTCCAGCAGACGAGTCAGCCGGCCTACCGAGACCCCGACCCTTCCAGCAGACGAGTCAGCCGGCCTAGAGAGCATGATCAGTCAACCGAGACCCCGACCCTTCCAGCAGACGAGTCAGCCGGCCTAGAGAGCATGATCAGTCAACCGAGACCCCGACCCTTCCAGCAGACGAGTCAGCCGGCCTAGAGAGCATACCTTTGTAGTACTTGACCTTGTACGTGTGCCAGTTGGGTTTGTTCATCTTCCACTCGTCGAACTCCGGGATGGAGTAGAAGCAGGTCTCGTCCTTGCCCTTGGTGGCCTTCACGATGGGCGTGATGAACTGCTCGAGGAACGGCTGCCGCAGCAGCGTCGGCCAGTTGTGGTGGATGAAGTTGATCAGCAGGCCCTTGATGTGGGAGCCGTCCTGTCGTCGGTGCGGGAGGGGGCGGAGGAGCGTGAGACACGGGGTGGAAGCAGCGGCGGCACGGGACAGCAACGATAAACCAAAAACGTGTTACACGCTCACCGAAACGGTTTAATGTATTCCTTGTTAAACAACAAACAACATAGACACGGATTGTAAGTTTGCAATGAATGTTAGACACCCTTGGTCGATGGCAGCGTCCGATGACTGAAATACGAGTCTTAGCGATGAACTCCGATGGCCGATAAGTTCACCAACTCAAATAAGTCATGGTTGAACGACGCTCGCGACCACCCTGCCTTTCTATATCACAAAGTTTACTTCTCCCATAAACACCGCTAGTTACTGAGCTCCCCTCCCCTCCCATCGGGTACCTGATCCTGATCCGTCATGATCATCAGCTTGCCGTAACGCAGCGTCTTCATGTCTTCTGGAGTGTCGTACGCCTTCTTGTACTGCAGACCCATGATCTTGATCATGTTGTTGATCTCCGCGTTCTCAAGAATCTGCCACAAAAACCAGGCGGTGAAATGTTGAACTTACATGAACACTGCGTAAATGTGTAAAAAGGCACCAACACAAATTAACATCCACTCGTACAGACGGATAACTAAAAAGAAGAATGTCTGTACAGCAGTATTTCTGTCCACGTTACAGCTGAGTGGTACATTATAACAATCCCTTAGCATTAACCCATTAATACATCATAATAGCACATTTCATTTCAATGTGCCATATGATAATGATTCGAGGTTTGCGGGCCCACCGATTGCTTAGGTCATTTGGCTGGTGTGCCATATGATAATAATTTCATCAGCTTTAACTTTCAGCTATATTCAGTATCTTCTCATCGGTGGCGGCATGAACAGCACATGCAAACCGATCCAGAGTAGACACCAATGACCAACCACTGCAGTGTCAGCCCGTTCCTGATCCCTTCTCGTGCACTGTCAGTCCGTTCCTGATCCCTTCTCGTGCACTGTCAGCCCGTTCCTGATCCCTTCTCGTGCACTGTCAGTCCGTTCCTGATCCCTTCTCGTGCACTGTCAGTCCGTTCCTGATCCCTTCTCGTGCACTGTCAGCCCGTTCCTGATCCCTTCTCGTGCACTGTCAGCCCGTTCCTGATCCCTTCTCGTGCACTGTCAGCCCGTTCCTGATCCCTTCTCGTGCACTGTCAGCCCGTTCCTGATCCCTTCTCGTGCACTGTCAGTCCGTTCCTGATCCCTTCTCGTGCACTGTCAGCCCGTTCCTGATCTCTTCTCGTGCACTGTCAGTCCGTTCCCGATCCCTTCTCGTGCACTGTCAGTCCGTTCCCGATCCCTTCTCGTGCACTGTCAGTCCGTTCCCGATCCCTTCTCGTGCACTGTCAGCCCGTTCCCGATCCCTTCTCGTGCACTGTCAGCCCGTTCCTGATCCCTTCTCGTGCACTGTCAGTCCGTTCCTGATCCCTTCTCGTGCACTGTCAGCCCATTCCCGATCCCTTCTCGTGCAGTGTCAGCCCGTTCCTGATCCCTTCTCGTGCACTGTCAGTCCGTTCCTGATCCCTTCTCGTGCACTGTCAGCCCGTTCCTGATCCCTTCTCGTGCACTGTCAGCCCGTTCCCGATCCCTTCTCGTGCACTGTCAGCCCGTTCCTGATCCCTTCTCGTGCACTGTCAGCCCGTTCCCGATCCCTTCTCGTGCACTGTCAGCCCGTTCCTGATCCCTTCTCGTGCACTGTCAGCCCGTTCCTGATCCCTTCTCGTGCACTGTCAGTCCGTTCCCGATCCCTTCTCGTGCACTGTCAGCCCGTTCCTGATCTATTCTCGTGCACTGTCAGCCCGTTCCTGATCCCTTCTCGTGCACTGTCAGCCCGTTCCTGATCCCTTCTCGTGCACTGCCAGCCCGTTCCTGATCCCTTCTCGTTCCGCTTGATAGCCTCAGCGCGCTGAAGCGCCCTTAAAAACCACGACCCCTTCTCGTCCACTGCATCTCTAACGATCCCCGACAGCTGATAACACTCGAATCGATCGAGCACAATCAGCACAAAGAGCTTCCATCGCTCCTCCAAAAGAACCGACTGATCATTTCCGGCCGGGACTATCAGCTGCCATTAGGCCGCAGACGAGGCAGCCGTCGACGTCACAGATCACCGTAGAGCGGCCGTTAAAGGCCCCGGTCGTCCGATTGTAAGTGGCCTATCAATTAAGGATTGAGTCGATCCTTTAAGACTTGTATTATTTAAGATTCTTTCCGTCCAATTTTAGCCAGCGCCGTTTGCTCGCGGTGGGAGTGTGCGTTCGATTGTTCGATGAGACGTGACGACGAAAGCGTGATATATGGAATGAGGGTTTATAGTATGGTTTAGTTTACTATAGTAGGCCAGAGTAGGGTTTCTAGTTCCAGCGGCCAGGAAATGGCCAGGGTTCCAATATATTGGACGGAACGCCCACAGCAGCGGTTAGGCGATACTAAGCCCAAATTACCATCATCGGAAACCTATTAACACCCGTCTCGGGCTCTGATCATATGAGTTGGGTCTTATCAAAACCGTTAGTTACTTCAGAAACGCCAACGACGCCAATCGGCCCGTAATTCCTCACAAGTATGCATAATGCGACGATTAATTTATTGTCGGTGACTGTAGCTCAGCCCAACGCCGCGTTTCCCTCCCCTAAACATGACTGGAGTTATTGTATTCTTCGTCAGTATTCGTCAGAACCGCAAGCCGTGGCGCAAATCTCCAATAGCACGAAGTTCACGCCGAAGTCCGCCGCCATCCTTATCTTAGCCCTATTCCCTGCGGGGGCAGATTCTGCCCTTCCCGGTGGTTGTTCACTTGCTGCTTCTAAACCGTTAGACCTAGCGTCCTGAAACTTTGTGACTTTTCCCAAAATTGAGTGGCGCGTGTTGTCAAAATTTTGAAAAAAATCGGTCTAGCAGAGGCGGTTCCAGGCTCCTGTTTTGGGGAGGGTATTACGAATGCGGTTTTGCGGCGCGTACTTCCTTTGTGGTTTACAGTGCAATAAATGCGTCAGAACAATTGCAATGCAATATGCATCATAGATACTGGGATTGTACATATTTTTGGGGCAGAGGCACACTCAGGATAAAAAAATGGGAGGCGATACCCACCCTCAAATTAAGTCCAACTTCAAATTAGTAAGATGATAAAAGCGTTACGTGCATGGTGCCCCCATGTTTTTTTTTTGTCCTGGATCCGCCTATGCGCAATATATTAAATTTAAAAAATTACAGCATATAATGCCCACATGTAACGTTCATGTCATCCCAAACAATCACGAACAGCACATATATATCTCCAGAAAATCCCTATCTCCCTGAATATGCCTATGATTTTTTAGTTTTTTTTTGTCTTTTGATATATTAGAGACCAGAACATTTCAAGCTCAAAGACGTTTGGGGCATGAAAATCGGCCGAGCCACATGGCCCCGCAATGACCTTTCAAAAAACACCCCAAAATATTCGCATTTTTTGCCCCCTGGCCCTCCATTTTTTAACAAAACAAAAGTATCGGGATCCAAAAAGTGAGATCTTGTCATGACGAATCGAATGGCGTTTTCCCCATCGAAATCGACGAGTGGTTCTCGAGAACAAGGGGGGGGGGGGCAGAATCTGCCCCCTCCCCCCCCCCCCCCCCCGCAGGTTAACGTAATTCTGGCCGCCCGCAGGGAATAGGGTTAACAGCTAATACGTGGTCACGCAAGAGGCTGCGTATCACGTCTTGTTGTCTGACGCTCTAACCCGTGTTATTTCGACTGTCCTGTGTGCGGGGCTCTCCACGCTCTCCCCGCTTTCACTAACTACCCTGTCCAATCACCCCCACCACACAACTCATCCACAGCCTGGTGGTGTGCTTTAACATGTGTATAGGTGAGGACGGGTGTGGACGGAGACCCAGGCTATGGAGCCGCTGCTTACGTCACAAACACGCCTGATCACACCATCAACATGTCCCAAAGAACACCACACGTCCAGTCACCAGAGATGACGCCTAACACCCTCGCCGTCGCCCTGCAGCGTCTCTACACCCGGCCACTGGCACTGGCGCTGACGCTGGCGCTGCCGCTGCCGCCTCACCTGTTTGTGCGAGGCCTCCCGCACGTTGAGCAGCTTTCCCTTGAGCGGGAAGACGCCGTACCGGTCCCGCCCAACCACGCCCAGGCCGCTAACGGCCAGCGTTTTGGCCGAGTCTCCCTCAGTCAGGATCAGCGTGCAGTCCTGGGAGTAGCGCGTGCCGGCGTCGTTGGCGTCCTCCAGCTTGGGGATACCTGCGGGTAGGTGGGGAGCATGTGAAGGTAGTTCTCCAACAGCTTGGGAACACCTGAGCGTAGATGAGGTGAGTGGAAAGGTGTACGGAACTACGCGACAAGGAAGGATTCGGAAGGACGATAAGGGAGGCAAAGAACTATTGCACATGCTATGAGAACACAAACTAGACGCAACGCATGAGCTTGGATTGGAGCTGGGCTTTAGACTGGCTAAGCCACTTGGTAACACAGAGAATTACACACCCTGACGAGACAAGATGATATCATGATGACGATGATGATTGGGGCTTAAGGGCGCCGCAACAATATAGTTATATGGCGTCCATCAGGATGATATAAAACCACAGCTCTCGAACTTTCAGCGGCTAGAAAACAAAACTCTGCGTGCTATCGACCAACGCCGTGATCAATCTGATCGATACCTCATCACTGGTAACGAGACAGCGGGGACACGGCACGCTCGCTGCCCGTCTGACATCGGCAATACACAAAATTACAGTGTGCAGCCATAACACGATTACATAAGACCAGTTACGCAACACATTCCGGTGCTTTGATTGCAGTCCAAGTGATGACGGCAGACTGGAAAACTGTAGCAGGGAGGCGGAAGAGAGCAGCGGGATCAACAGCACGTTACAGCCTGGCATCTTTTTTTTTTCAATTTTGTCTTTGCTTTTTTTAATATTTAATAATAATAAAATTTAATAATTAATAAATTTAGCTTTTGAATGGATGGATTTGCGCGGTCAGGCTCCGCGCTAAGCATAGCTTGTTGCGCGGGCCCTGACCCCACCACCCGATCAAGTAATTCCTGGCGTCCGGCAGAATTTAGAAGTGAAAGTTGTACGTGCCCGACATACCTGGACACGGTCCGCCCCGCCCTCTGACGTCACCTGACCTTGAGTGCGACCGCTACCACCGGCCACCGGACTATTTCTATTACTGTGTTATATTTCTATTTCCTATTTTTAGTAATATTTCTTTATTATATTTGTATTACTTTATTCTATTTATATTACTTTATTCTATTTACATTTCTGCATTTCATTTATATTTATATTACGTATATTCATTTCCCGTCGGCAATGGAAGAGGATTTGGAGTTTTTGGGCGCCTCAACTGCTCGCGTTATTGGCGCAATGGATGCAACTAAATCACAAACTAACGAATGGTTCCAGGTCCACCTCGCCTTGCCAGTGGGGATAGGACTAGCAATGTCGCCTTATATACACGGTGCACGGTGCGTCCCATTTATCGACACCACAGGCCCTCCGTGGCACTCACCCCTGATCTTGTTCTGCTTCTTGGAGTTACACTTGGTGTTTAGCTGCGACTGGGCTTTGAACTTGGCCCAGGCCATTACCGACTCGACGATGCCGCACTTGTTCACCTGGGGAGGGGGCGGAGAGGCGTCAGACGAGACACTACCGCCGGACTTTACAGCAAAACATCGTCCAGCAAATACCAGGAGACGACCGCTGCCGGGTGGGAGTTCAGAGAGCTCTGCGGGATAGAGGAAGTGTCGGCTGGGTCCATGGGGAGGTAGTTTCGCGGAAGTTTTGTCGTCGTGGCCACCGTTTGCAAGACAATGACGCTCTTAAAGGTCGGAGGAGGCCAGTTGAAGGGCTCGCGGCAAACATCAGATGTCACATTGATGTCGGTCCGGTCGTATCCGATCGCATCCGATCGCATCCGATCGCATCGGATTGCACCGCATAGGTCAGTACTTTGGCAATAACAGCTGGGCATCGGACAGTGCACGGACCTTCCCAACCCACTACCACAACACAATAACCTCTCCACTAGAGTCCGCGTGTCCAAACTTCCTAGAATTAACCTAACTTCCTCAATTTAACCCACCATCTCTCCCACCAAGACAGTAACAGCATCAGGCGCAACACCTACGCATTACAAAAGCCGCGCACGTGCATCACTGCGATCTCACCTGCCCTATGAACTTGTCAGTGAACGAGCACTTGGAGCCGAAGCTCTTCACTTGCAGGATCATGTTCTCCTTGGTCTGAGAGTCGAACGCAGGGTTGACGATCAGACAGTTGATGAACACCCACATGTGGTTCTTGATCTGGAACGGTTTGATCTGTACGCCACCCTTGTTCTTCTTCTTGATGGTCTCGATCAGCTGCTTGATCAGCATGTCGGCAACGTGGTCCACGTGACGGCCGCCCTGTCGCCGGAGGTCACCGGTCAGAGGTCATCCGCGGCCAGAGGCCATCCGCGGTCAGAGGTCATCCGCGGTCAGAGGTCGGGGTCAAATGTCATAGGTCGAGGGTCGAGAATGCATGCCGTTAAGGAACTAACACAAACACGATTAAGTGCTGATGGCTAGGAAAGAAAGACGCAGCCAAGCTCGTGAATCAGGTGCTAAGACGCGACACAGCTGCCATCTATACGTCGTCCCTACTCCGCGACTGACACGCTAACACAGGCAAGGTGGAGAAGAATCATGGTCTTAGTTCAAGGGCGCCAAACCTTCTCAAGTCGTGCGTCGCAGCCAGGGACTGTTTCCGCGCTGCTATGGTCCCATCGCCACCATACATGCTGTGGTACCATCAGGTAGAAGACACGCATAAATAACACAAAGACAAAGACAAAAAAGACACAAAGACAAATAACACAATCACAAAGATCACAGGCTGCTGAAATCCGCGCAAACTCACGACATCTTTCACCAATATCGCTGTGCCCAGTGACGACTCCTCGTCCCGTGCACCAACCAAATTCGCCACATTCCTGCACCCTACCCCATCCGCTGCCCACCGACCCAACCCACCCCATCCCAACTCCCTCCCTCCAACTCCTCCCCGCCCGCTGACCTTGGTGGTGGCGATACTGTTGACGAAGGAGACTTGCTGGAAACCCTTGTCGGAGATGGCGATCGCCACCTCCCAGCGCGGGCCGCAACTCTCGTAAACACACTTTATCTGGTTTCCGGTGTCGTCCTCCTTGTCCTTCAAGTACAGGTCCACGTAGTCCTTGAAGTTCTTCACCTGTGGTCGCCGTGGAGGAGTGAAGGGGAGGTCAGCGGGGTCATCGGGGACTGCGGGGACTGCGGGGACTGCGGAGACTGCGGAGACTGCGGAGACTGCGGAGACTGCGGAGACTGCGGAGACTGCGGAGACTGCGGGGACTGCGGAGACTGCGGGGACTGCGGGGATTGCGGGGACTGCGGAGACTGCGGGGACTGCGGGGACTGCGGGGACTGCGGGGACTGCGGGGACACCGGGACAGCCAGCGAGGCAGACATGGTCACTGGTCAGTCCCACCGGCTGGGTGTGAACAAGATGACAAGCATGCACTATACAATATTAATGCTGTTCGGGCTCACGGGTGCTTCAAATAGTGAAGTTATATGGTGATATAAACAATATTTGGACGATGAGGTAAGCCTGCAGGACACGAACGTTTTAAACCAGTTAATGCATACATGTTTCCTCAGTAACAAACATAGTCTAAGCAATATTCTGATGGCCATGTCTCTTGGAGGTTGACTCTGTCTCCACCTAACTGTCATGCCTGATCTCCCGGCACCCCAAGCCCCCATCCAGTCCTCCCAGCACCCTCCCGGTCCTCCAAAGCCCCCTCTCAGTCCTCTCAGCCGCCTGGATGAGGTACTGACCCCGAGTCGCTTTCCATTGAGGAAGACCTTGACGCCCCTGCTGCTGGCGGCGATGTCGTATGCGCGCCTGGAGAGCAGCGCCACCGTGTCCTTGTCCATGCAGGTCATCTTGAACTTGGCCAGGTCCGGGCTGAAGGTCACCTGTAGACGAGATCACAGACAGGGTCAGACGGGGTCAGACGGGGTCAGACGGGGTCAGACGGGGTCAGACGGGGTCAGACGGGGTCGGGGTCAGGTAGGATCCGACAGGGTGAAATGGGGGTGAGATGGGGGTGAGATGGGGTGAGATGGGGTGAGATGGGGGTGAGATGGGGGTGAGATGGGGGTGAGATGGGGGTGAGATGGGGGTGAGATGGGGGTGAGATGGGGGTGAGATGGGGGTGAGATGGGGGTGAGATGGGGGTGAGATGGGGGTGAGATGGTGGTGAGATGGGGTGAGATGGGGGTGAGATGGGGTGAGATGGGGGTGAGATGGGATTCGATGGGGTGAGATGGGGGTGAGGTGGGGTGAGATGGGATCAGAAGGGTTCAGATGGGGGTTCAGATGGGGGTTCAGATGGGGGGTGAGATGGGGTGAGATGGGAATCAGATGGGGGTGAGATGGGGTGAGATGGGGTGAGATGGGGGTGAGATGGGGTGAGATGGGGGTGAGATGGGGGGTGAGATGGGGGTGAGATGGGGGGTGAGATGGGGGGTGAGATGGGGGGTGAGATGGGGGTGAGATAGGATGAGATGGGGGTGCATGGTGGCCAAATTCAGAGATTTAGGGGGAATGGAGGGATGCCAAAATTGTTTGATCAAAAATGATGAGATGAAGGAGCTGGAGTCCAGGTCTGAAAACATGACAATGCCATAATTTGCATGTGTTTTGACTGGACACCCCACATTTCATGATCTCTCATCTGGCAACATCGAATAATTGTGGCATCCTTCCCCCTAACTCTCTTAATTTGGACACACTGGGGGTGAGATGGGGGTGAGATGGGGGTGAGATGGGGGTGAGATGGGGGTGAGATGGGGGTGAGATGGGGGTGAGATGGGGGTGAGATGGGGTGAGATGGGGTGAGATGGGGGTGAGATGGGGTGAAATGGGGGTGTGAGATGGGGTGAAATGGGGGTGAGATGGGGGTGAGATGAGGGTGAGATGGGGTCAGACAGGTCAGATGGAGTCAAGTGGATCAGACTGGTGATGGCACTGGGGGTGATGGTGACTTGAGCTTAAAGGGACTATCCCACCGTAACATTATATTTGAGTTGAGATAGCCATTTTTTATGGCTAGGCATTGCAATTAAGTATGGTAGCAGTTAAAACAACCACAATGATCTAATAAAAATATATTAGTTTGATTTTGACATCTGTAAAAAATAAGGCCCATGTGTATTTGAATAGGGACTCTAAACCGACAGCGTCGTCTCTTTACGCAACTGGTAATGATAGTCGACTTGTTTTAAGGTCAGCCTTGAATATTTTCGTCTTTCATTTCTCGATCCCCGGGTGGTTCGCAATCTAAGCCAATATAGACACCGGGTGGTTCGCTTTTTCTGCGTAATAGATGTCGACAAAAATTTGTGCCATATATTTGGCAGCACAAAGGATTTCCCTGTTATTAAAAAAAAATCATATGACGTCACCAACTTAAATTTTCGCTTAAAACTAAAAGTTGAATATCTTCCAAGATAAGCATTTTTTCGGGGAAAAAGTTCACGAACATGTTCAGCTGACCTCGACTGACATGTAGACATACAATTAAGTGTGATTCGACAACTTTCACAAAGGTGGGACAGTCCCTTTAAAGGGAATAATAGTTCACCTCGACATATTTCTTGATAGTTGGAAGTAAGGGGCATCTTGAGCTCACAAATACGAATATGACCTTGGTTTGGACCATAGATGGATATCTGTGGATAAAAATGTAAGTTTATCTTTGTATGACATGTGACGTCATACAACACCAGTGGTTGTTCTGGCTCTGCCTGGCGCCTACTACAGTCTCTGACAAGGGGCCGCCGCGCCGCGCGGGCGGCTGAGCGGATATTAGCGCGGCGTCGTGATCAGAGACTACGTGCCAGATAATGTATCAAAAGCCCCAGATATAAGGGCAATAAATCAGTCAATCAGCGATGGGAGATACGATGCCCTGTCTGACATTCCGGCTTCTAGGACTCCGGTAAGCCAATTTTAATGAATTAAGGGGTTTCTATGAAGATGTGAAAGCTTCTCAAGCCAATTTTCAAGCATGGAGTAGAGCTTGGCTATCTCAACTCCAGACCCCATTAACAGGGTGGAAGTTTCCTTTGAGGACGCACAAACGGCTCTGACGAGTAGCAGGGGTATGCGGCGGTTATGTTGTTGGGTCAGCTGGCGTGGCGTGGCGTGGGACGTACAAACGGCTCTGACTGAGTAGCAGGGGTATGCGGCGGTTATGTTGTTGGGTCGGCTGGCGTGGCGTGGGACGCACAAACGGCTCTGACTGAGTAGCAGGGGTATGCGGCGGTTATGTTGTTGGGTCGGCTGGCGTGGCGTGGGACGTACAAACGGCTCTGACTGAGTAGCAGGGGTATGCGGCGGTTATGTTGTTGGGTCGGCTGGCGTGGCGTGGGACGTACAAACGGCTCTGACTGAGTAGCAGGGGTATGCGGCGGTTATGTTGTTGGGTCAGCTGGGGACAGACACGGTCGGGCAACGTAAGGCGGGCGAGGCGCGGTGGTAGCCAGCTGCGCGCGCCTGGGGAGAGCGGCTTGTGTCGGATTTATCGACTAGACGTAATCCCACGGTAAACGAGCACCGTTAAAACCGACAACACCAGCTGCTGGACAACAGGAACAGATTCACAACAGAATTAATCAGTTGACTCTATGGACTATGGAATGGAAGCAAATGCGAAGTGATGGAAGTATAACTGTCTCCAAAGCGCATACCTTTGTGAAGTCAGTCCCAGAGAAGTCTTTGATTTTCGGTTCGGAAGTTTTGGACATGTTGTTTGCCCATGTCTGCTTGAAGGAGCGTTTGTACTCTTTGGCGGCCGTCTCCACGATAAACTTGGTCGAGAAGATATTGCACAGCTTCGCACCATAGCCGTTTCTTCCTCCGGTCACCTACAGATAAACGAAGCATGCATACGAGCACTCTAAAAATATTGCCAGTAAAACAAACATACTTTCCATCATTTTCACTCGAAGCAACGAATATTTGAAACTGCGATAGAATGCTCAGTTTTCTGACCTGAACACGAACGGTGTATTTGTATTTGTATTTAACGACTTCGGGCCATCCACACACATTGTGGCTATTCCTAGCCCGGCGTCACGAGACATAAAACAGTAGGTACATGGGGAAACAGGGAGTTGACATTCATACTCAGATACATACCGGATAAAACAATGGTGCACGGCTTACAAAACTAGGCATCAACACAAAATAGATATAAACTGGTAATGTGAAAACAATAGCACAGACAAAGCATGGCTGTCACACGTTAGTTCACACCTCGGCCTTTCATGTACACCCGCAAGTTACGTTTAAATGAGGCAGGCCTCAGACCAGTCAGTTCAGACCAGTCAGAATCCCAAACGCAAGGCAGTAGGGTGTCCAAAAAACATGTGTCCGTGCAAGCTGCCCATCCAAAACGGGGTGCTCCTTTACACAAAGAATATGCTGACCAAATTTGGTCCCCCTCCTTTGAGTTTTGCCCCCCCCCCCCCCCCGGACTCCATAAGTCAGTGACCCCTACCCAAAAGTCAAAAATCAAAATCGTCGTACAGACCTCCGCATGTGCTCATGTGAAAGCTCTTGTTGAATCGAACACACTTTTATACAGTCGAAATGCTCTAAATGTAACCGTCTTCGTTCTATGAGTCATAAACGTCCTCTACAAAATCTTTAGGGTACTGTACAGTTACACTAAAGCTTGGTTTTGGTAGAGGTGTATGACTCATAGAGCGAAAACTATCAATTGTAGAGCATTTCGACTGTACAAAAGTGTATTCTACTCAACAAGAGCTTTCAAATGAGCGCACGCGGAGACCTGTACGACTTTGACTTTTAACTTTTGGGTAGGGGTCACGGACTTATGGAGGCTGGGGGGGGGGGCAAAACTCAAAGGAGGGGGACCAAATTTGGTCAGCATATTCTTCGTGTAAAGGAGCACCCCGTTTTGGATGGGCAGCTTGCACAGACAAAAAAAAGTTTTGTTTTTGTTTGGGGGGACACCCTAGCAAGGCAGTCACAACCGCATGACACAACTACACGACAGGCATATGGCAACCACAACACCACCTTGCCCACCAGCACTCAGCACCCCCCCCCCCCCCCCCATGGGATGGCGCATGCACGCACCTTCTGATCCTCGTCGTTGAAGTTGGAGGAGGTCAGCAGATGTCCGAAGATCATGGTCGGCACGTACATGTTCTCGTCCTTGTGGGTCACCACCGGGATGCCCTTGCCGTTATTGAAGATCGATATCGTGTTGTTCTCACTGCAGGACGACCATTGGAAAAGGTGACACGATGTAAGAGAAGGCAGGCGATATTTCATTGTGCGCAGAGAAAACGTGATCGGTAAAAGCTAACCCAAAACGCGCCGCCCGGGACACGGGATCACCTTGTCGCCTATCAATCAAATGTTGTAACATTGAACGGGCAACGAAATCAGACCCTCATCAAATCCATCACACCCAACAAAGCAACAAGCAATGAAGAGTGAATATTGTTTGTTTATCTGGGTTTTAGGACACGACGACCGTAGCCGTTTGGAGTAATAACTACGGTATCTCACAAAATGTCCGCCGCTCGCCATTGTTACTCACGAGTCGATGTCGATCTTGATGGTGTCCATATTGGGATCACGCTGCTTGTTGTCGGCCGCGTTCACCAGCACCTCGTCAAAGATCTTGAACAGGCCCGGCACGAAGGTGATCTCACGCTGGTGCATCCCCAGCTCCTCATCGTACACATACATGGGCTCTGTGAGCGGCTCGCACGAGCCGATGTAAGTGTCAGGTCGCAGCAGGATGTGCTCCAACTGGCTCTTCTTCTGGTAGATGCGCTCGACGGAGAGTCGCTTGGCCGACGCCTTGTCCCCGCCGGCTTTTCCGTTGGCGGCCGCCATGTTGCTGAACATTTGCTGAGGGGAGGACAGTGTGGTGGTGTTAAGTGGTAGGGAGGGCAGACAGTTTCTGAACATTTGCTGAGGGGAGGACAGTGTGGTGGTGTTAGAGTTAAGTGGCAGGGAGGGCAGACAGTTTCTGAACATTTGCTGAGGGGAGGACAGTGTGGTGGTGTTAGAGTTAAGTGGCAGGGAGGGCAGACAGTTTCTGAACATTTACTGAGGGGAGGACAGTGTGGTGGTGTTAAGAGTTAAGTGGCAGGGAGGGCAGACAGTTTCTGAACATTTGCTGAGGGGAGGACAGTGTGGTGGTGTTAGAGTTAAGTGGCAGGGAGGGCAGACAGTTTCTGAACATTTACTGAGGGGAGGACAGTGTGGTGGTGTTAAGAGTTAAGTGGCAGGGAGGGCAGACAGTTTCTGAACATTTACTGAGGGGAGGACAGTGTGGTGGTGTTAAGAGTTAAGTGGCAGGGAGGGCAGACAGTTTCTGAACATTTGCTGAGGGGAGGACAGTGTGGTGGTGTTAGAGTGAAGTGGCAGGGAGGGCAGACAGTTTCTGAACATTTGCTTAAGGGAGGAGGCTCGGGTGGGGTTAAATTGGGCTTGTGGTGGAGGGGGAGTGCAGACAGTTGAACATTTGCTGCCTGGAGGAGGGTGGGGTGGGGTGGGGGTTAGAGTAAGTGGTGGTGGGGGTAGCAGGACTGCAGGAGTCCAAGACAGTTGCTGAACATTCGCGAAAGGGAGGAGGGTGATGTGGGGTTAGATTATAGGGGAGTGGGGAGTGCAGACAGTTGCTGAGCATTTGCTGCTGGATGAATGGGGGGGGGGCAGCATTCGATTGTGGTGGCAGTGGCAAGAGTGTAGACTGTTGCTGAAAATGTTTGGCTAGCAAGGGGGTGTTGGATTGCAGTGGTGACAGGAATGCAGACAAATACTGAACATTTGCTGTTGGTAGACAGTGGGACAGTGTTGGATTGCAGTGGTGACAGGAATGCAGACAAATACTGAACATTTGCTGTTGGTAGACAGTGGGACAGTGTTGGATTGCAGTGGTGACAGAAATGCAGACAAATACTGAACATTTGCTGTTGGTAGACAGTGGGACAGTGTTGGATTGCAGTGGTGACAGGAATGCAGACAAATACTGAACATTTGCTGTTGGTAGACAGTGGGACAGTGTTGGATTGCAGTGGTGACAGGAATGCAGACAAATACTGAACATTTGCTGTTGGTAGACAGTGGGACAGTGTTGGATTGCAGTGGTGACAGGAATGCAGACAAATACTGAACATTTGCTGTTGGTAGACAGTGGGACAGTGTTGGATTGTGGTGGTCATAAGACTGTGCAGACACTTGCTGAACATTTGCTTCAAGACAACCAGTGGAGAGGCATTATATATATATATATATATATATATATATATATATATATATATATATATATATATATTTTTGGGGGGGGGGGGGGTGCATCCAGATACAGCATCCAGATACAGCATCCAGATACAGCATCCAGATACAGCAGACAGATACAGCAGACAGATCTGACAACACCAGTACAATTATAAAAGGAGGTTGGGATTGAGGGAAAAGGTTAGAACTTAGGTGAAAAAGGTTGTTTCCTGTAGTAAGTTGTTATGGAGGGATTTAAAGTTGTAAATGAGTAAAAAGGTGGTGATAGTATTATACCATTTGTATTTATTTAAATATAGCTCTTGAGACCTCAATATGGCCAGGCCCTGTTGTTTACATTCAGTTGTAATGGTGGTGGCGCTGTCGTCGGTTGATGCGAGTGTCAGGTGAAATAAATTATTATTGTTAGGTAAATACTGTGAAATTCTCTGGTTTGCCTTTCAACTGAGTCAGATGCATATAATTACTATTATATAGACACAAAGACAGCCAAGGGGCACTGGGGCCATGCCTCCCCCCCCCCCCCGAACAAACCAGGACACTAGATAAAATGTGATTTTGCTAACAGCCTGATGCATTCCATCTGTATTCTCAGGTCTACCCATCAAACACCTCCCCATTATTGTGGGCATGTTGGAATAACTGATGTTCAATTGTTTTGAGGGCAGGTCACAAGCATTGGCGGATCAAGAACGGTGTTTTGGCTGGGCCCCAGGCGGTTTGGGGGCAAATCCCAAAAAATCTCACATTTCTGAAAACTAATTGGATTTTGCTTGCTTATGCGTTGATAGCCGATTTAAAAACCTTTCCCTAGTAAAGGTTGCTTATATTTCCTTCTATATCAGGAAATGTCAATTTTTGCTGTTTGCAGGCGGTTTATGGGGCCATGGCCGCTGAATCATTCATGGCCATGAAGGAATCATTTCTCAAAATGGTTATCCATGAATAAAACAGTGACTGAATAATTCATATTCCAAAATGAATTGATTGAATTCTTCCAAAGAAGGTGAATTAATAACCAGTCTGCAGTAGGGTGTCCTAAAATGAAAATAAAAAGTAGGTATGTTAAACTTGGAATCAGGGATACATCTGCTACATACTCTTTATTCTTTTTGGAAATGACAAAAGGTACCCAATTGTAATGGATGAGAGGCTGGAAGTTGAAAAGTCCTTCCCCATGTCAATGTGGTTTAAGCACGGTAGATTCACGCAGTCTTTGTTAAGCAGCAAGTCACTCACTTTTGGGACACCTGCCTTCAATACAAAATTATTATAACCGTTTTGGGTACAAGACAACTGCCAAAAGTTGGGAATACAAGGAAACACCGGCGCATACACAAATTTGAACCCGGACCTTCGTCGCAAACGTCGGAAGGCGGTACTTTCAAATTCAATATTACCTTTAGTGGCCCGTCCGAAGCCATGAATGAACGAAGATTGAAATGGCCAAGTACTGATGGGATCCTTATTGAGGAATACAGGCTCAATCAAGGCCCTATAACCGGCTCACTTATAAAACGACAACAGTGACCAACCCTCCCAAAAGAGCCGCTGTTTGAAATCTTCCAAATAAAATGATCCCCTTCGCGCCACATCGAACAACGGTCGGCAAAACTGTGAGTGGCCGGACATCTGACGGACACTTTGTAAGCTACAGTTCATGGATATCGGTTTTAAAAACGTTTTTTTAAGTTATTGTTCTAAATTTTCGAAGAGTGATTCACAACCAAATATATTTAAGTAATAATTTACTAATTTGTGTGTAAAGGAAATGTCTTTTTGTACAGTAAGAAAATCTTAAATGGTAAAAGTAAAAATAGTAATATTAAAGAAAATGGCGCTTGTGAAGACAATTATGACACAAATGCTACAAAAGTTACGCTCTTGACACACTGCACGCGGAACGTAAAACGTTTGCTGCTCACTCAAACAGCCAACTCCACCAGTAATAGTTGGCAGCACTCGGGCGTTTGGGCGTTAAAAACCTACTACACCATAGGGTTCCCATGTTAAATCGATGATGTTCAGACAAGACTGGCTCATAATCTATGGTTCCACGTGAAAACTTCTAATGCATAACTTCTAACGTCAAAACTTCCAAGCCAAAACTTCTATAGGCAAAACTTCTATGCGTCAAAACTTCTAACAGTCAAAACTTCTAATGAAAAAAAAAAATAAGCTCAGGTCAATAGTTTATGTCCCAGATGTCACCAAAGGTCACGAGGCCATTTTTTCCAAAACGTTTTTTTTAAACAAATAACTTGTATTGGTTAGACATATAGCAGTAATGTTAACACCATCATGTTTGTCTCGTAAAGGCGCTTCGAAACAACATAGTAATGGTGACCTGGTTAGATCAACTTAAAAATTTGGCCTCAGGTCAAGGTCATTACAAGGGCGGATTCAGGATATTTTAGGAGGGGTGGCCGCAGGCCAATTTAGGGGCGCCTTCCAAAGAAAGGGCGCCGTCACTGACCGAAAGGGCGCCGTCACTGGCCGAAAGGGCGCCGTCAATGGCCGAAAGGGCGCCGTCAATGGCCGAAAGGGCGCAGTCACTGGCCGGAAGGGCGCCGTCAATGGCCGAAAGTCTCCCCGTGGGGCGCCCTTCTGGAGGGGGGGGGGGCGACCGCTGCGGCCACCCCCTGGATCCGCCCCTGGGTCATTTGGTGACCCAGGTAGGTCACTTGGAAGTCTTGACATTAGAAGTTTCGTCGCTTAGAAGTTTTGGGATTAGAAGTTATTTCATTAGAAGTTTTGTCGCGAAGAAGTTTTTGCTTTGAAAGTTTTGACGTTTGGAAGTTTTGTCGCTTGGAAGTTTTGCCATTATAAGTTTTGTCGCTTAGAAGTTTTGGAATTGGAAGTAATTTCATTGGAAGTTTTGTCGCGAAGAAGTTTTGGCTTTGAAAGTTTTGACGCTTGGAAGTTTTGTAGTTTAGAAGTTTTTGCTTTTGAAGTTTTGACGCGAATAAGTTTTTCCATTAGAAGTTTTTCCGTTGGCAGTTTTGACGCGTGTAAGTTTTGACTTGGAAGTTCTGTCGTTAGAAGTAATTCCTTAGAAGTTTTGTCGACACACCGTAATCTATAGTACATACTTTAAATCCGGCTTCTGGAACAGATAGCTACAAGTCTTAGCTACAACGTTTTTTATCATCTTTCGATATTCCGGCTGTAAAGTGGTTAAATGGGCTTGGGGGTTAAAACATGTCGGAACGACCGCTGATCGCTTTCAAATGCTACTACAGTACTGAAATATACACTACTTCGACTACTACTTCGTAGTAGAATTTCTTATGATCGCTTCCAAATACTACTACATGTACTGCAAATAAACTACTTTGACTACTACTTCGTATATTTGCTGGCGTTTAATTCAATAAATAAAGATGTAATATATGGAAATAGAAGTTATTGTTACCAAACAATACCTTTAATGTATAATAGACAAAACAATTACGATAAAAATTATATCTTGTCTAATTCATTTGGGCGTTAAATTCCTTACTGTTCTACCCGTTGTTCTATTACCCTGAGAGCAAACTGACCGTTCATGTTCGTGTGCCGGTGAAAGGGACCGCTATAAGAAATTTGAGGGGATTTCTCATTCTACGATCAAGCATCAAGAAGCACACACGAAAGGAAATAATCCAAGACGGACAAGTCTTCATAATCCTACAACTAGTGGGCTGAACTATTTTTAGACAGTTCTAGAAGAGATCTCAAAATGGTGAGGTTCCTGACCTTTTTTGTTGCAATTTGAATTGGTCATTTTAAGGATTCACTTCATAATCTGAGTTTTGTGTAAATGTGTGTGTGCATGGAGCATGTTTGTTCTACAGGCCACAAACATGAATAACAGGATGTCGGTGCCAGTGCAAGTGGGGTAAACAACCATTATCACAGACACATCGTAACACCAGACTGTTCACGCTATTTGCATTCATT
>JAXIVJ010014074.1:5000-35462 GCA_036785665.1 Chirona hameri | reverse complement strand
AAAACACATCACAAAATCAATAACTACCTGAAACATTTTTTTCATAATAGAACGAATAACTTCTTTGTTTCCTGTCGTCTGGTTGCCCGTAAAAAGTCCCCACATTTCGGGAGAGATTTCAGCTCGGGTTTTCCGCGTATCTACGTCCGAATTGGCTGGGGCCTGACTCAACTTATTTGATGATATATTCTGATATCGTCGAATGTACAACAGTCGCAAACATTGGCCGAGCCGGATCTATTTTTGTCTTCAGGGGAAATCTTAGCGCGCTGGCTGGGCTCGGTCTTACATGCTTATTCTGTGCATGTGCCGGTGGGTCAGCCGGAAAATCACACACATGAATAATGCATTCTCAGTTGGCCGCCATCCAATATCCTGCGATTCCAAATAATTCATGCCGATCGATGGTTTTTACACTTGTAGCGCTCCTCCATCACAACTTGGACGCAGACACCATAATCGAAAAGATGGTATCGGTGGTGGAGCCAGCAGGACAGAACATAAATCAAATATCGCAGCTGTCGATAACAGCAAGAACCGACGAAACCTGAATGACCTTCGAGTCCTAGTATATCGTCCCAGTTCCATCCTTTGTGTCATTACCAGTCCCACTGTTTGTGTCAGTCTCACGACCCCACTATTTGTTACATCATAGCCCCGGTGTTTGTGTCACCTCACAGCTGACTGTTTGTGTCACCTCACGGCCTTGCTGTTAGTGTCACATCACGGCCTTGCTGTTAGTGTCCACATCACAGTCACACTGTCCCCCTAACTACCCGCTGTTTGGCTGTGTCACCTCACTGCTCTGTTGTTTTGACTGTGTCACAGCACTAGCTCTGTTGTTTGACTGTGTCACAGCACTGCTCTGTTTGTTTGACTGTGTCACAGCACTGCTCTGTTGTTTGGCTGTGTCACCTCACTGCTCTGTTGTTTGGCTGTGTCACCTCACTGCCCTGCTGTTTTGCTGTGTCACCTCACTGCCCTGCTGTTTGGCTGTGTCACCTCACTGCCCTGCTGTTTGGCTGTGTCACCTCACTGCCCTGCTGTTGGCTGTGTCACCTCACTGCTCTGTTGTTTGGCTGTGTCACCTCACTGCCCTGCTGTTTGTGGCTGTGTGTCACCTCACTGCCCTGTTTGTTTGACTGTGTCACATCACTGCTCTGTTGTCTGGCTGTGTCCACATCACTGCCCTGTTGTTTGGCTGTGTCACATCACTGTTCCTGTTGTTTGACTGTGTCCACCTCACTGCCACTGTTGTTGACTGTTGTCACATCACTGTTCCTGTTCTGTTTGACTGTGTCACATCACTGCTCTGTTGTTGACTGGTGTCACATCACTGCTCTGTTGTTTGGCTGTGTCACATCACTGCCCTGTTGTTTGGCTGTGTCACATCACTGCCCTGTTGTTTGGCTGTGTCACCTCACTGCCCTGTTGTTTGACTGTGTCACCTCACTGCTCTGTTGTTTGACTGTGTCACCTCACTGCTCTGTTGTTTGACTGTGTCACCTCACTGCTCTGTTGTTTGGCTGTGTCACCTCACTGCCCTGTTGTGTGGCTGTGTCACCTCACTGCTCTGTTGTTTGGCTGTGTCACCTCACTGCTCTGTTGTTTGACTGTGTCACCTCACTGCCCTGTTGTTTGACCTGTGTCACCTCACTGCCCTGTTGTTTGACTGTGTCACCTCACTGCCCTGTTGTTTGGCGGTGTCACCTCACTGCTCCTGTTGTTTGGCTGTGTCACCTCACTGCCCGGTTGTTTGGCTTGTGTCACCTAACTACCCGCTATTTGGCTGTGTCACCTCACTGCCCTGTTGTTTGGCTGTGTCACATCACTGCTCTGTTGTTTGGCTGTGTCACATCACTGCCCCTGTTGTGTGGCTGTGTCAACTCACTGCTCTGTTGTTTGACTGTGTCACCTCACTGCCCTGTTGTTTGCTGTGTCACCTCACTGCCCTGTTGTTTGGCTGTGCCACCTCACTGCTCTGTTGTTTGACTGTTGTCACATCACTGTCCTTGTTGTTTGGCTGTGTCACCTCACTGCTCTGTTGTTTGACTGTGTCACCTCACTGCCCTGTTGTTTGGCTGTGTCACCTCACTGTTCCTGTTGTTTGGCTGTGTCACCTCACTGCCCTGTTTTGACTGTGTCACACTCACTGCCCTGTTGTTTGACTGTGTCACCCTCACTGCCCTGTTGTTTGGCTGTGTCACCTCACTGCTCTGTTGTTTGGCTGTGTCACATCACTGCCCTGTGTGTGGCTGTGTCACATCACTGCCCTGTTGTTTGGCTGTGTCGCTCGGCCGTACGGCAAAGCCCGCCGACCATTTTGGGCGGCTTGGTAATGACTTCCGAGGGAGGGAAGACCCGTGAAATAACCTGAGGCTAGCCGCGGAGCTGCGAGGGAGGCTGTGGTGGCGAGAGTGGCTGGCAGCACAGACACATCTGAAGTCTCTCGCCTTAGCGGTTTCAGTTCGGAAGACACATCAGACAGCAGACAACAGACCTGGTAAAACGTGCCCTGACCGGACAGTACTTAAAATACTGGACTTATACTACTTAATAGGGAAGAAGAACAACAGTCAGACCAAACAACATGCATAGGCAGCCAACTGGTAATTCTTTCAACTGACTATACAAGGATGCTCTAAAAAGGCATCTTGTTATTTATAACTTTCGATTAATGACATCTGAAAAGAATCTATTGCCTTGAAAAGAAGAGGGGGTTCGTTTTTGGGTTGGGTTTGGTCTGTGCGTCGCAGACGGAGGGCGACCACCGCTCGTTCTCCCTCTCACCCCCCTCCCCAGAGGCCCGACCCATGGCCACCATCTTCAGCCCACTTCTGCGCATCACCTGAGAACCTATTTCCGTGATGCCGGCCGAACAGTATACCGTATTATGCACGTCGTCGCCCCTGCTTCCGCGCATCTTATACAATGGTTATTTTCGATATATGGGTGGTGGACTTATCGTTAAACCGAGGGTGCACTGTGCCATTATCACTCTCCGAGAGCTGATGTATCCAACGGGTAACCATCAGCACAGTTGGTCCCTTACTTTGTCCTCGGAGATGGCCAACCGTGTTTGCATCTCAATAACTGAATTCCTGGCAGCTCGCCAAACAAAATGGAAGTGTTCATTTATTCCGTTTGCAGATCAACGGAAATACCAATCATGGCACAACTCGTTGGAAATGCAATATAGATGCTAGTATTGTGTTTGCGAAACACTGCTAGCAGTTCCGTAGCAAACAGCATTGCCGTCAGAAATAATATTTAATATTCTGACGCTTGGCACAGTAGCTTATACCAAACCTTGACCCCGATGGGATGGCAGACGATCATTTCTCGGTAATGGTGGATACTCTTCCCTGCGACCGATATCCAGTTTACCGGTGCTGGAATTACACATTCCCCAGCGGAAGCAAATACACCTTTCCCGGCGTTGAGCAGCCATTCCCTGGCTGTGGATGGCAATGGGCACCCACAGCCTGGCTGTGAGTAAGCCTTTCCCGACGGCGGGCACCCATTTACATGTGGTTGGCACCCATTTCCCAGCAGTGGGTACCCATTTCCCAGCTGTAAGTGACCATTTTTCCACTGCAGGCACCCATTTACCAGCTGTGGGCGACTATATCTCTGCTGTAGGCACTAATTTCCCTGCAGTGGGCACCCATTTCCCAGCAGTGGTTACCCAATTCCGGCTGTGTGTGACCATTTCCTCACTGCGGGCACCCATTTCCCGACTAGGACTGCCATTTTCCGGCGTTGGCGGACGGCGGGCTGCGGCGGCCTGGGCCGGTCGCTGCTCCGGGCACGGTGACCACGTCTTGTGTGCCGTTTTTGGCGTATCGACCCGGTCTGGCCGGGGCCCCGCGACCAAAGAGCCGACCGCTCGTCTCATAAATTCCATCTAGCTCAGCCTAGTCATTTATATCGTGCTCTCTCGTCCACTGCGACGAAAGATGACCAAGCGAACGGGTCTCCGGTGGGGCAGCCACAGAGACACAATGGAGGACAGGATCAGTCACGGAGACTCCGAGTGAAGGAGAGGCTCAGTCACGGAGACACTAAGGGACAGGAGCAGCCACAGAGACACAATGGAGGACAGGATCAGCCACAGAGACACAATGGAGGACAGGATCAGCCACAGAGACACAATGGAGGACAGGATCAGCCACAGAGACACAATGGAGGACAGGATCAGCCACAGAGACACAATGGAGGACAGGAGCAGCCACAGAGACACAATGGAGGACAGGATCAGCCACGGAGACACTAAGGGACAGGAGCAGCCACAGAGACACAATGGAGGACAGGATCAGCCACAGAGACACAATAGAGGACAGGATCAGCCACAGAGACACAATGGAGGACAGGATCAGCCACAGAGACACAATAGAGGACAGGATCAGCCACAGAGACACAATGGAGGACAGGATCAGTCACGGAGACACTAAGGGACAGGAGCAGCCACAGAGACACAATGGAGGACAGGATCAGTCACAGAGACACTAAGGGACAGGATCAGTCACAGAGACACAATGGAGGACAGGATCAGCCACAGAGACACAATGGAGGACAGGATCAGTCACAGAGACACAATGGAGGACAGGATCAGCCACAGAGACACAATGGAGGACAGGATCAGCCACAGAGACACAATGGAGGACAGGATCAGTCACAGAGACACTAAGGGACAGGATCAGTCACAGAGACACAATGGAGGACAGGATCAGCCACAGAGACACAATGGAGGACAGGATCAGTCACAGAGACACAATGGAGGACAGGATCAGCCACAGAGACACAATGGAGGACAGGATCAGTCACAGAGACACAATGGAGGACAGGAGCAGCCACAGAGACACAATGGAGGACAGGATCAGCCACGGAGACACTAAGGGACAGGAGCAGCCACAGAGACACAATGGAGGACAGGATCAGCCACAGAGACACTAAGGGACAGGATCAGTCACAGAGACACAATGGAGGACAGGATCAGTCACAGAGACACTAAGGGACAGGAGCAGCCACAGAGACACAATGGAGGACAGGATCAGCCACAGAGACACTAAGGGACAGGATCAGTCACAGAGACACAATGGAGGACAGGATCAGTCACAGAGACACAATGGAGGACAGGATCAGTCACAGAGACACAATGGAGGACAGGATCAGCCACAGAGACACAATGGAGGACAGGATCAGTCACGGAGACACTAAGGGACAGGAGCAGCCACAGAGACACAATGGAGGACAGGATCAGTCACAGAGACACAATGGAGGACAGGATCAGTCACGGAGACACTAAGGGACAGGAGCAGCCACAGAGACACAATGGAGGACAGGATCAGCCACAGAGACACAATGGAGGACAGGATCAGTCACAGCGACACAATGGAGGACAGGATCAGTCACAGAAACACAATGGAGGACAGGATCAGTCACAGAGACACAATGGAGGACAGGATCAGCCACAGAGACACAATGGAGGACAGGATCAGTCACAGAGACACAATGGAGGACAGGATCAGTCACAGAGACACTAAGGGACAGGAGCAGCCACAGAGACACAATGGAGGACAGGATCAGTCACAGAGACACAATGGAGGACAGGATCAGCCACAGAGACACAATGGAGGACAGGATCAGTCACAGAGACACAATGGAGGACAGGAGCAGCCACAGAGACACAATGGAGGACAGGATCAGTCACAGAGACACAATGGAGGACAGGATCAGTCACAGAGACACAATGGAGGACAGGATCAGTCACAGAGACACAATGGAGGACAGGATCAGTCACGGAGACACTAAGGGACAGGAGCAGCCACAGAGACACAATGGAGGACAGGATCAGTCACAGAGACACAATGGAGGACAGGATCAGTCACAGAGACACAATGGAGGACAGGATCAGCCACAGAGACACAATGGAGGACAGGATCAGTCACAGAGACACAATGGAGGACAGGATCAGCCACAGAGACACAATGGAGGACAGGATCAGTCACAGAGACACAATGGAGGACAGGATCAGTCACGGAGACACTAAGGGACAGGAGCAGCCACAGAGACACAATGGAGGACAGGATCAGTCACAGAGACACAATGGAGGACAGGATCAGCCACAGAGACACAATGGAGGACAGGATCAGTCACGGAGACACTAAGGGACAGGAGCAGCCACAGAGACACAATGGAGGACAGGATCAGCCACAGAGACACAATGGAGGACAGGATCAGTCACGGAGACACTAAGGGACAGGAGCAGCCACAGAGACACAATGGAGGACAGGATCAGTCACAGAGACACAATGGAGGACAGGAGCAGCCACAGAGACACAATGGAGGACAGGATCAGTCACGGAGACACTAAGGGACAGGAGCAGCCACAGAGACACAATGGAGGACAGGATCAGTCACAGAGACACAATGGAGGACAGGAGCAGCCACAGAGACACAATGGAGGACAGGATCAGTCACGGAGACACTAAGGGACAGGAGCAGCCACAGAGACACAATGGAGGACAGGATCAGCCACAGAGACACAATGGAGGACAGGATCAGTCACAGAGACACAATGGAGGACAGGAGCAGCCACAGAGACACAATGGAGGACAGGATCAGTCACGGAGACACTAAGGGACAGGAGCAGCCACAGAGACACAATGGAGGACAGGATCAGCCACAGAGACACAATGGAGGACAGGATCAGTCACGGAGACACTAAGGGACAGGATCAGTCACAGAGACACAATGGAGGACAGGATCAGTCACGAAGACACAATGGAGGACAGGAGCAGCCACAGAGACACAATGGAGGACAGGATCAGTCACGGAGACACTAAGGGACAGGAGCAGCCACAGAGACACAATGGAGGACAGGATCAGCCACAGAGACACAATGGAGGACAGGATCAGCCACAGAGACACAATGGAGGACAGGATCAGTCACGGAGACACAATGGAGGACAGGAGCAGCCACAGAGACACAATGGAGGACAGGATCAGTCACGGAGACACTAAGGGACAGGATCAGTCACAGAGACACAATGGAGGACAGGATCAGTCACGGAGACACAATGGAGGACAGGAGCAGCCACAGAGACACAATGGAGGACATGATCAGTCACAGAGACACTAAGGGACAGGATCAGTCACAGAGACACAATGGAGGACAGGATCAGCCACGGAGACACTAAGGGACAGGAGCAGCCACAGAGACACAATGGAGGACAGGATCAGCCACAGAGACACAATGGAGGACAGGATCAGTCACAGAGACACAATGGAGGACAGGATCAGTCACAGAGACACAATGGAGGACAGGATCAGCCACAGAGACACAATGGAGGACAGGATCAGCCACAGAGACACAATGGAGGACAGGATCAGTCACAGAGACACAATGGAGGACAGGAGCAGCCACAGAGACACAATGGAGGACAGGATCAGTCACGGAGACACAATGGAGGACAGGAGCAGCCACAGAGACACAATGGAGGACAGGATCAGTCACAGAGACACAATGGAGGACAGGAGCAGCCACAGAGACACAATGGAGGACAGGATCAGTCACGGAGACACTAAGGGACAGGAGCAGCCACAGAGACACAATGGAGGACAGGATCAGCCACAGAGACACAATGGAGGACAGGATCAGTCACAGAGACACAATGGAGGACAGGATCAGTCACAGAGACACAATGGAGGACAGGATCAGCCACAGAGACACAATGGAGGACAGGATCAGCCACAGAGACACAATGGAGGACAGGATCAGTCACAGAGACACACTGGAGGACAGGATCAGTCACAGAGACACAATGGAGGACAGGATCAGTCACGGAGACACTAAGGGACAGGAGCAGCCACAGAGACACAATGGAGGACAGGATCAGCCACAGAGACACAATGGAGGACAGGATCAGCCACAGAGACACAATGGAGGACAGGATCAGCCACAGAGACACAATGGAGGACAGGATCAGTCACAGAGACACAATGGAGGACAGGATCAGTCACAGAGACACAATGGAGGACAGGATCAGTCACAGAGACACAATGGAGGACAGGATCAGCCACAGAGACACAATGGAGGACAGGATCAGTCACAGAGACACAATGGAGGACAGGATCAGTCACAGAGACACAATGGAGGACAGGATCAGTCACAGAGACACAATGGAGGACAGGATCAGTCACAGAGACACAATGGAGGACAGGATCAGTCACAGAGACACAATGGAGGACAGGATCAGTCACAGAGACACAATGGAGGACAGGATCAGTCACGGAGACACTAAGGGACAGGAGCAGCCACAGAGACACAATGGAGGACAGGATCAGCCACAGAGACACAATGGAGGACAGGATCAGTCACAGAGACACAATGGAGGACAGGATCAGTCACAGAGACACAATGGAGGACAGGATCAGTCACGGAGACACTAAGGGACAGGAGCAGCCACAGAGACACAATGGAGGACAGGATCAGCCACAGAGACACAATGGAGGACAGGATCAGTCACGGAGACACTAAGGGACAGGAGCAGCCACAGAGACACAATGGAGGACAGGATCAGTCACGGAGACACTAAGGGACAGGATCAGTCACAGAGACACAATGGAGGACAGGATCAGTCACAGAGACACAATGGAGGACAGGATCAGTCACAGAGACACAATGGAGGACAGGATCAGTCACAGAGACACAATGGAGGACAGGATCAGCCACAGAGACACAATGGAGGACAGGATCAGTCACGGAGACACAATGGAGGACAGGATCAGCCGCAGAGACACAATGGAGGACAGGATCAGTCACGGAGACACTAAGGGACAGGAGCAGCCACAGAGACACAATGGAGGACAGGATCAGTCACAGAGACACAATGGAGGACAGGATCAGTCACAGAGACACAATAGAGGACAGGATCAGCCACAGAGACACAATGGAGGACAGGATCAGTCACGGAGACACTAAGGGACAGGAGCAGCCACAGAGACACAATGGAGGACAGGATCAGTCACAGAGACACAATGGAGGACAGGATCAGTCACAGAGACACAATGGAGGACAGGATCAGTCACGGAGACACTAAGGGACAGGAGCAGCCACAGCGACACAATGGAGGACAGGATCAGCCACAGAGACACAATGGAGGACAGGATCAGCCACAGAGACACAATGGAGGACAGGATCAGTCACGGAGACACTAAGGGACAGGAGCAGCCACAGAGACACAATGGAGGACAGGATCAGCCACAGAGACACAATGGAGGTCAGGATCAGCCACAGAGACACAATGGAGGACAGGATCAGTCACAGAGACACAATGGAGGACAGGATCAGTCACGGAGACACTAAGGGACAGGAGCAGCCACAGAGACACAATGGAGGACAGGATCAGCCACAGAGACACAATGGAGGACAGGATTTGTCACGGAGACACTAAGGGACAGGAGCAGCCACAGAGACACAATAGAGGACAGGATCAGTCACGGAGACACTAAGGGACAGGATCAGTCACAGAGACACAATGGAGGACAGGATCAGTCACAGAGACACAATGGAGGACAGGATCAGTCACAGAGACACAATGGAGGACAGGATCAGTCACAGAGACACAATGGAGGACAGGATCAGCCACAGAGACACAATGGAGGACAGGATCAGTCACGGAGACACAATGGAGGACAGGATCAGCCGCAGAGACACAATGGAGGACAGGATCAGTCACGGAGACACTAAGGGACAGGAGCAGCCACAGAGACACAATGGAGGACAGGATCAGTCACAGAGACACAATGGAGGACAGGATCAGTCACAGAGACACAATAGAGGACAGGATCAGCCACAGAGACACAATGGAGGACAGGATCAGTCACGGAGACACTAAGGGACAGGAGCAGCCACAGAGACACAATGGAGGACAGGATCAGTCACAGAGACACAATGGAGGACAGGATCAGTCACAGAGACACAATGGAGGACAGGATCAGTCACGGAGACACTAAGGGACAGGAGCAGCCACAGCGACACAATGGAGGACAGGATCAGCCACAGAGACACAATGGAGGACAGGATCAGCCACAGAGACACAATGGAGGACAGGATCAGTCACGGAGACACTAAGGGACAGGAGCAGCCACAGAGACACAATGGAGGACAGGATCAGCCACAGAGACACAATGGAGGGCAGGATCAGCCACAGAGACACAATGGAGGACAGGATCAGTCACGGAGACACTAAGGGACAGGAGCAGCCACAGAGACACAATGGAGGACAGGATCAGCCACAGAGACACAATGGAGGACAGGATCAGTCACGGAGACACTAAGGGACAGGAGCAGCCACAGAGACACAATGGAGGACAGGATCAGTCACAGAGACACAATGGAGGACAGGATCAGTCACAGAGACACAATGGAGGACAGGATCAGTCACGGAGACACTAAGGGACAGGAGCAGCCACAGCGACACAATGGAGGACAGGATCAGCCACAGAGACACAATGGAGGACAGGATCAGCCACAGAGACACAATGGAGGACAGGATCAGTCACGGAGACACTAAGGGACAGGAGCAGCCACAGAGACACAATGGAGGACAGGATCAGCCACAGAGACACAATGGAGGGCAGGATCAGCCACAGAGACACAATGGAGGACAGGATCAGTCACGGAGACACTAAGGGACAATATCAGTCACATAGACAGAGTTAGGGACATGATCAGTCACGGAGACACTAAGGGACAAGATCAATCACATAGACAGAGTGAGGGACATGATCAATCACGGACACAATGTGGGATATGATCAGTCACGGAGACACTAAGGGTCACTATCAGTCGCATAGACAGAGCGAGAGAAAGGGTCAGTCACAGAGACACAATGTGGGACATGATCAGTCACAGAGACACAATGTGGGACATGATCAGCCACAGAGACACAATGAGGGACATGATCAGTCACAGAGACACAATGTGGGACATGATCAGTCACAGATACACAATGTGGGACATGATCAGTCACAGAGACACAATGTGGGACATGATCAGCCACAGAGACACAATGTGGGACATGATCAGTCATATATAAACAATGTGAGACAGGATCAGTCACAGAGACACAATGTGGGACATGATCAGTCACAAAGAAACACTGTTGGACATGATCAGTCACAGAGACACAATGTTGGACATGATCAGTCACAGAGACACAATGTGGGACATGATCAGTCACAGAGACACAATGTGGGACATGATCAGTCACAGAGAAACACTGTTGGACATGATCAGTCACAGAGACACAATGTGGGACATGATCAGTCACAGAGACACAATGTGGGACATGATGAGTCACAGAGACACAATGTGGGACATGATCAGTCACAGAGAAACACTGTTGGACATGATCAGTCACAGAGACACAATGTGGGACATGATCAGTCACAGAGACACAATGTGGGACATGATCAGTCACAGAGAAACACTGTTGGACATGATCAGTCACAGAGACACAATGTGGGACATGATCAGTCACAGAGACACAATGTGGGACATGATGAGTCACAGAGACACAATGTGGGACATGATCAGTCACAGAGAAACACTGTTGGACATGATCAGTCACAGAGACACAATGTGGGACATGATCAGTCACAGAGACACAATGTGGGACATGATCAGTCACAGAGAAACACTGTTGGACATGATCAGTCACAGAGACACAATGTGGGACATGATCAGTCACAGAGACACAATGTGGGACATGATGAGTCACAGAGACACAATGTGGGACATGATCAGTCACAGAGAAACACTGTTGGACATGATCAGTCACAGAGACACAATGTGGGACATGATCAGTCACAGAGACACAATGTGGGACATGATCAGTCACAGATACACAATGTGGGACATGATCAGTCACAGAGACACAATGTGGGACATGATCAGTCACAGAGACGCAATGAGGGACATGATCAGTCACAGAGACACAATGTGGGACATGATCAGTCACAGAGAAACAATGTGAGACAGGATCAGTCGTCGAGACACAATGTGGGACATGATGAGTCACAGAGACACAATGTGTGACATGATGAGTAACAGAGACACAATGTGAGACAGGATCAGTCACAGAGACAGAGCGAGAGATAGGAGCAGTCACAGAGACACAATGTGGGACACGATCAGTCACAAAGACACAATGTGAGACAGGATCAGTCACAGAGAAACAATGTGAGACATGATCAGTCACAGAGACACAGTGAGGGACAGGATTAGTCACAGAGACACAATGTGAGACAGGATCAGTCACAGAAATACACGGAGAATTAGAGGACCAGTCAGTGACATGAAGAGTTGGATGAAGAGCGACACAGCTACACTATGATGGACAGTGACACATGATGGAAGTCCTTTTTCTGGCTTTTCAGTGTGTAGTTGCCATATGTACATTTCTAAGAACAGAAAACTTCGCGACTGGTTCGGACAACTTCCATAAGCTGCCATAAAACAACTAAAAAACAACTGCCATAAAAAACGACGATACTAGACACTTGTGGAGAGCGCAACGCCTCGACAAGTTTTGATGATGAACAGTTTCCATGGAAACGATTACCCCATGAAGCGCGCTGCACCCGTGTTGTGCTGGTTATAACGAAATACCCACGAGTTTAGACGTACTTAAATGTTAACTTAATAGCATGAACGATGCGTTGCCCTGTTCGCGAGCGCGATACTGTGCATTGCCTTGTGGGATTCAGCCAGCCCGACTCCGGGATGTTTTGTTAGCAACGTGTGCGCTTGTGCGTGAATGTGCGCGTATGCAGGTGCGTTTGCGGAGGGGGCGTGAGCTTGAATGTGTGTAAGTATATGCAAATGCGGAACTTATTTGCGGGCGTCCTTATGTGAGCGCCTGTGCGCCAGCACAAATGTCTTATTTGAAATCCATAGACAATTAGTTTTGGCATGTCATTATTTTAACATGCTGAACAAAGAAACATACATCATAACAGCAACCATTTAGTGCTGTGTGCTGTGCTGTGCTGAATACAGAATAAAGCTGAATAAAACTGAAGTGCTGAATAAATAAAAATAGAAATAATACAATAGTCGGAAAAGCTTTTAGAGACAATTGTATTACGTTGTCTCTCTGAATTGTGCTTCAAAAAGGGTTGCGTTCCTAACACATAGTCACATACTGCGAAAATATTGCAAATATACATTATACGACAGACTTTAAAGTGACGTAAACAAATACGAGCTTTTGAGTGGCGAAAAATCCCGTAGCTCGTAAGTGTAAGCTAAAATCATAACAGACTAGCACATATTAACTGGTAAAATAATTTTATTTCTGCTAATCAATCAAGGCTGATGATTCAAAGATGCCCTTTCAATGCCGGCTTTATACTATGAGGATGGCTTCCAGACCACTTAACGGTCATTTTAATGCGGAGAGGAGGGTCGTGCCCATATCCGGTTGAAGCCAAACGCACCCACGCCGCTGCGCTCGCCAAGTTCGCCGAGCGATGGTCTCAGGCGCCGCGGCCGCTGACTTCCTCTTCAGGCTGTTTATTCAGAAACGGACTCCGTATAGCCGGTGGCCCGGCCCATTTCATTATCGGTGCCCGTCTGTGTAGTCAACAGTCGAAGAACGGCGCCAGCTATAGCGCACTTATGACGATGGAAACTGGAATCATTTCCAGAGGCTCGCGAAATTCCGCGGCGCCGCGGCGGAGCTTTTCATTTCAATTTGGTCCTTTGAGCGGGCTAGCCGGGATGAGAGCTTGACGGCGGCGAGCCGGGCGGCGGCGGAGGCTCGCGGGCGGCGCCGATATCATCTAGACGACGGCGATCACTCGGCGGGAAATATCCGTCCATTTCAGGTGGTACAGTCGCTGATGAGCCGGCCGCCCGGCTGATGGCAGTCCCGCGCCGCGCGTCACCGGTATCGTCAAGTCGGGGACCAGTCAGTACCCAATCAGATACCGGCTGGTCTGGTACTCAGTACCCAATCAGATACCGGCTGGTCTGGTACTCTGTACCCAGTCTGTGCATAATAAGTACCCAGTCTGATACCGTCTGGTACCTATTCAGTATGCAATCAGTACCCAGTCACTACCCAGTCAGTACACAGTCACTACCCAGTCACTACCCAGTCAGTACCCAGCCACTACCCAGTCACTAACCAGTCACGACCCAGTCAGTACCCAGTCAGTACCCAGCCAGTACCCAGTCACTACCCAGTCAGTACCTAGTCACTACCCAGTCAGTACTCAGTCACTACCCAGTCAGCCGCCAGTCATCTGCCCAGTCAGATTTATAATAATACATAGAAAGAGGCAATGGCTTTGGTGCTGAGAGGACAAGGAACCAAATCTATGTGGGTACAACATAAACAGGCTGAAGCCTTTTTTATAAATTTAGTCCGCACCTTTTGAATGGATGGATTTCCGAGGTCAGGCCCCGCGCTAAGCTGGGCTTGTTGCCCAGACCCTAACCGCTACCACCCGATCGCGCAATTCCTGGTAGCCGGCAGAATTTAGAAGCGAAAGTTGTACGTGCCCGACATACCTGGACACGGTCCGCCTCACTCACTGACGTCACCTGACCTTGAGTGCGACCGCTGCCACCGGAGAGCCCCTAGGTCATCCCAGTCAGGAGGAAATACCGAGAGACACTGAGCTACAGGGGTGGACATTTTTGCATTAACATTAACATCACTAACATTTGAAGCATTAACACGTTTTCGCACAAAAGACGTATCATTGATGTAGAAGAAGGTACCTGAAGTTGCCCGTTGATAACGCTATTCGTTTCTGAGCTACTGCGAAAGTTCGTCAGGGGGGGGGGGGCGAAAAACGCCCTCCCCTCCTCCCAGCCAATGGCGGGTTAACCAGTGTTAACCAGGGTTAGGGCTATTAGCGGCAGGCTCCTTTCCACCCCTATTAGTGGCAGGGGGGGGGGGGGGGGGGGGGGGGGGGGGAGATTCGCCCCCCCAACCCCGGAAATCTCGAGATCCACCCTTCCGAATTTCAAAAATCAAACGGCGTTCGATTTCCCTCAACACCATCTACATTTCCAACAAAAAATCCGAAATCGTTAATAGGGAGGCAATAGGGGGGCAAAAACTAACAAAATTAGAGGTATATTTGATCCACCACAGCTGCCATGTTTATCAACCGATTTGAACGCAACTAATCGGGATCGATAGATATGTAATTGAGGATTGATATATGACGGCAAATTTTGCAAATTAAAAAATCATAGGCGTTTGCAGGTCACTAAATATGGGGGTAAAATCCATGCCTTATAAAACCGTTTTTTGTTTGTTGTTTTTTGGATAAATGAAATGGTGCGTTATTGTGACATCGGCTACAACAGTTATAAAACATATATTCATCCATAGGCGGTGTCAGGTAAGCGCAAAAGGGAGGCAAAATATATACAAATTAACTTCCTGTAAACCTCCCCTTTTCAAGTCCCTGAAACCACCTCTCCTGTCCAATACTTATTATAGTTCACTAAAACCAACTAATTTGCACTTGTTTCAATCACCGTAAACCTATGTAACTCCTTTATACTTCAGGCAGGAAGAAGCCGTGAAGATCACATCTCCGTATTATCGCCAAATGTCGCCGAACAATAAACTAAAAAAAACGGGCCCTGGAACCGCCTCTGTTAAGGTTAGGAACTCAAAATATTGACTCCATATGCGAAATTAAATTCTAGGAAAATTCCCAAAATGTCATGGGTCTGCTCTTAGCCGTTCGGGATATATCTGCGACAAACCTGAGGGGTAGGCAGAATCTGCCCCCTTGCCGCTAATAGGGTTAACGCATGACATAAATGCATTCTTATATTTTAGCACCACAAAAGGTGAAATATGCTTAAACTTTTAAATGGGTGGGAACGGGACTTCTCGAAACTCAGTTCTGCATTGGGGTTGGAACGGGCATGGATCTGACTGAATTGTTTGGAACGGAATGGGGGCTGAAAATGTATCCCGTGAAGGGCTCGACTCTCCACCTCTGTCACAGACCCTAGGATGACGCCCAAATACAGCGTTACACTCCGGATGCTCGCGATCTCAGCGTAACTCTGCGAGCTCTACGTTGCTCGAAGACCGTCATGCTATCCCAATCAGCGAGCTCCGTGAAGTCTGAAGAGGCAAATATCGCTATCAACAACACCAACCGCCATACTTCCTATGGCTGCACCGTGGTGTCGATATTTCGATGGCAGGAAGGACCAACACCTGCGCCAACCAGTTTATCGAGAGTTTCGAGAAGTGCATCATCGTGGTAGTAGAGGAGCTCTGAAGGGGAATACGTGGCACATTTAGTCACCCTACAGTCTGGTTGATCAGGTTCTTGTGCTGGTCGCCGTCGCAGCTTCTTAGGAATAAATATTGGCGCTTGGCGCCGCTTGCTAGGCATATAAAAAAAACACTCTGTGAACTACATAAGCTGAGAGCCAGCCGGCCCAATGAATTAACCTGCACATAATGTTCCAGATACTCGACCAGAAGGTCACCCCCCCCCCCAAGTGACAAGATCATCAGCTCGCAAGAACCGTGGAGATCGACCACCATGCAGATGTTGACGATGATGACGATGCTATTCAGGTTTATGGGCGCTCCGACTGTCTATGGTTATCTGGCGCCCAAAACATCCCGAAGGAGGATGGCATAACACGCATGGGAACCTGGACCTAAGCCAGTTGCAGTAGGTGCCAAGAACACGTTTTACAATTACGGAATAATTAATGTTTAATAGTGTAATTAAATAACTAACAAAAAGTTTCCATATTTTTTTTCCCCAAATAAACAAGGTTATACATCAAGTAACTATCACTGTCAAGGGGTTATTACATCTTGTCACCGCCACAACATGACTGCTCTACATATTTTTACGTTCCTACTTTTTTTTTGCTTTTTAATACGGAAATAAACCACCTCAGCTTCTTTCACTTTACGAAACGTGCTTGCATTTGCATGGAAGGATGCCGACAGTGGCCAGCACCTCACAAGGCGAGCTTCTGTATATGAGCCACCGTGTAAGCAATATAGGGCCCGCCTGCTGAAGAGAACCGGACAGCTGCGCCGGACAGTCCAACAAATTCTAATTATCTGCCAGAGTAGTTTGTATTTGGTCGGGACGGTGGGCGCGGCCCGGCGGTCACCCGGGTCGCCTGTCAGACAGAGACAGGCATCGTCTCCGCAGCGGCCCATCGCGCCAGGTAACTATGCCAGCCAACTTAATTAGCCAACTTGGAACAAGGAAAGCGGTTCTATTATGGCGAACTTTGGTCCTATCATGTCTGCCAGTTACCGCTGTGGCCCGCCTGAGCTGCTGCGGACCGCGGAGCTGCTGGGGTGAGTGGAAACGTGTCACGACGGGCCACCTAGGCCAATCGACCATCCACAGACCGCAAGGCACCGCCAGAGACCACCGCAGGACCACTGGAGGACCACCAGAAGATCGTCAGAGGACCGGCAGGGACCGGCAGGGGCCACTGCACGGTCGACATGGGCACAGGGGCGGTAACAGGGCCAACAGAACCCTGAGGGACTATCGGCATCCAACTGAAGTCTCCTTCGGGCTCATCAGGTGTCCGCTGAAGAATTACATTAGAGTTACAATTATTACACAGCGTTCATGGATTCATTTGCAGGCAATGTGGTTGCAACGTGGGTGTACCGGTGTTTCGCGAAGCATAACGAAGTTCCAATGAGTGTAGCTAGTGAGTGCTCCAATGCGTGAGTGTAGCTAGTGAGTGCTCCAATGCGTGAGTGTAGCTAGTGAGTGGTCCAATGCGTGAGTGTAGCCAGTGAGTGCTCCAATGCGTGAGTGTAGCTAGTGAGTGGTCCAATGCGTGAGTGTAGCTAGTGAGTGCTCCAATGCGTGAGTGTAGCCAGTGAGTGCTCCAATGCGTGGGTGTAGCTAGTGAGTGCTCCAATGCGTGAGTGTAGCCAGTGAGTGCTCCAATGCGTGAGTGTAGCTAGTGAGTGGTCCAATGCGTGAGTGTAGCTAGTGAGTGCTCCAATGCGTGAGTGTAGCTAGTGAGTGGTCCAATGCGTGAGTGTAGCTAGTGAGTGGTCCAATGCGTGAGTGTAGCCAGTGAGTGGTCCAATGCGTGAGTGTAGCCAGTGAGTGCTCCAATGCGTGAGTGTAGCTAGTGAGTGCTCCAATGCGTGAGTGTAGCCAGTGAGTGCTCCAATGCGTGAGTGTAGCTAGTGAGTGCTCCAATGCGTGAGTGTAGCCATGTTCCACACGATACAGTGACCAGCAGGGAAGATGGAGGTCCTCGAGGACCGCTCCTGCCCAAGAACTCCACTAATCCTATGTGACAGGCAACCGGCCTGGTAAGAGGCAACGGGGCGGCGACATCGTCTCCGGGGGCGGCGCGGCCGGCCGGCTGTCGCGCCGCGGATTAAAAAGTCGCCGGTGTCCGATAGGCCGGCTCGCCATTCAATTTGGCGTAGCGTTGGCGGCCGGCCGGCGGCCCAGGCCGGTGCAGCACGCCCCGCCGATCTATAAGCCGCCAAATGGGCATGCTGCTGTCGGATCTGGCTGGCTGACGCGACCCTAACATGCTGAAATTAGGGATGATACGTTGGATGGTAGGCGGGCGGCGCCGGAATCTCTGGCCGCCGGTGATTCTCTATATCACGGGATATGGGACCGGCAGCCATCAGGCGAAACTGACGGCGTCAGAGGCACCACTGACGTCAGAAACGGCTGATAGTGCACATCACTGATGTTGGACGACAGACGACAAACGACAGACGACAGACGACGTGAGAAAGAATGCAGAAGACATGCTAATTGATGACGCCGAAGGTAACTGACAGGCCAAAGATGACAAATGATCAGCTTATGGTACTGGCGATAGACGATACAAATATGACACACAACCAGCTAATGACATTGATGACAGGTGTCAGAAGAAGACAGATGACTGAAAACAGCTGATGAACTTGGGACTAGGTCAACGTCCATGCCTGCTAAATTCAAGTTCTTCGAGTATTCGATTTCAAAGGAAGGGAAATAATGAATGATGAAACACGTGGAAACCTAACGATTAACGTAGGACTCTTAGTTTACCTGAACTATCAAATGACGGTGTAAGAAATGAGCAATCGTCTACAGATTTCAGCCGTGTAAAGTACGGAAATCATCAAACACCTGACATAATATTTTGAATATTTGACAGAACCTGACCGAATATTTACGCCAACCATGTTGGCAATGGACGTGCGACATTACTGCTGACGATTTACTTCAGGTATCTCTACCATCTGCAGCGGCGTGCGACGGAGATGTCAGCGTGATTCATGTCTTGAGAGAGTGCCCATCTGAGAGGGCGGATTCCATCTGACCTCCGTAAGCAGAGCGTACGAGCTGACAGATGGCGCCCCATACAACCGGCTTACGGCGCGAAACCACGGTGACCTCCGCACGAAAGAGGTGTCAGTTCATAACTGAAATATCACTCCACCGAGCTAACTGCTGAAACTGGGGTGCCATGCCAGGGAGGCCAGAATAACATGTCATGGCCTTTAGATGTATTCCTGATTAGATGTATTCCTGAGGCATGTCTAGCTCGGTCGATGTCTAGGTTCGGGGAACAAGGGACAGAGGAGCGAGTCACTGTATGCAGATTAGTACGAGTTGTATAGTATTGTATAGCGGCGTAGGTCGGATTGTTGTGATGAGAGAGAGGTTATCGACTGTTGAGTGGGACAGGTAACCATCCCATTGATGTTGGAGGAGAGAGGGCGTCTCAGCCGCCTACGAGCGCTGCACATATATGATCGAGATCAGTAGTTCCACAGGTAGCCCATAGACAACCTCAACGCAGCACCACAACTGGATCTTCTAATTGCTCTTAACCGTAAGGCCAACCACAGCGAGGGCGTTATATGGAGAAAATTGTGTTGTAAGTACTATTTTGTGACAGTTGTACGCATTATTCAACTGTTACCCTATTGCGATTGTGCATGCATAAATGACAATTTTATTTTAACCTAATACGTTTGTTTGCTTCCTCGTGGGATACATTTTCCATTTTTCACTTTTAAATAATTAATAATATCCAAAAGATGAATGAGACGCCATCCTGTGAGCACTTGAGACTAATGACGTGACACAACGTGCTGCACACCTGAAGCAAACAATGGCATATCACTTTTACTCTCCCAAAGCACCACAGCTACTGGATTTATTCTGAACGGATGCCGACTATTGCATAAATACATGCAAACGAAATGCATCATGCATGCAACGATAACGCTGAAGAAAAATGACGTCAACGTTCATTTTGAAGACGTCTCCACTCGACACAAAATAGCAAGCAGAATAAGTCGCGGTGGCGAGCGTCCGTCTCTGTCGACGAATACAACGATGGCAAAAAGGACCCCGTCCCTGGAGAACTCGCAGAGAGGAAAGCCGGGACTGTTGTCATTGAGTGCGAGCCACTCGGCGCCCGCGCGTCCAGGAACAATGCCTCATCAGGCCGTCAGAGGACGGCGTACTCACCTCCTCTCGGAAACGCTTGACGATCTCGCCCTTCTTCCCGATGATGCTGCCTACCTCCTGCAACAGAGACAGAGCGGCACGTCAGTCGGCGCGGGACGGATAACAGCGCTCCTCTCCAACGCCGTCGGACCCCGCGTCAAGGGCCTCATCAGCCAGCAAACAATACACTCGGTCGGCCAACTTGCCGGCGCTGCCCTCGAGCAGCATGCAGCGCTGACGGGAATAGTGGCCTGGTGGAGGCTGTATATCGGTAGATCTGCTGGCGACCGGCCACCAGCAGGGCGACCGCGGCCGCCCTGCCGCCTAAATCGGACCCGAAGAGTGTTTTGCCGCGCGCGTCACCGCCCTAGGTGGACGACTCGAGCGCGCCCTACAAACGACCCAGACGCGACAGGAAACAACCCACTCGGCCGGGTGAGGACGTACGCAGAGGCACGATCAGCTATCCGTCTGTGGCATATATGACGGCAAACAGACTACTCCTGTTCGCAGTTGAGAGAAGGCATAATAACGCACGAAACTAGCAGATAACGATGGGGGCAGGGGATCTCTGGAGTGGCTCCAACTTCCGACAACTGTGTGGTGCCCACGCTTCATTGAAAGGCAACTCTAAAAGTGTTGTAAGCATGCATGCCTTTTTAGACATAAGTATACTTCGAAGTGGATAGTGAAGTTGACCTGGACATTAACAGAGCGGACTTGTTGCTGGCTCGACTCCATGGTGACCGATTCGAAGTGAACATGATGAGGGTGCGGCTCCTACGAACATTCAGGACACGTTGGCATAACTGATGTTTTTATTCAGGCATCGGTCCATTTTCACTGTCGTTGTTCGGACTGTTTCCGTGGATTTAATAAGAGTAATACATTCCTTGCTGGGTTGAAAGATACAATTATTTAAACAAAGCACAGCTGGAGAGTGCTGCAGACCGTGTATCTGTGATTAGGTTCGCTCCCCTGGACAGGCACGGAGCCAGGATTTCTTACAAGGGGGGGGGGGGGGGGTGCTCGAAAGGGCCCCCTTCCCGAGCGCTGAAAAGGTCCCTTCCCAAGCGTTGAAAGGGCCAAACAAAACTGATGAGAAGGCACGTTACAGAGATGGAAAATGCAGTATGACATCTGACAGGTATGGCATGGGCCACATCAACTTTTAAGAACTTTCCAGGGCCCCTCTGGTCTGTTCAGGGGTCCTCCAGCCTTCTAAGGGGCCCTTCCGACCTGGCAAGGGACTGCACTGGCTGCTTTGTCGCCTTGCGACATGCTCCGATGGCCCTCCGACCTGCCCTGGGGCCCCTCCGTGCTGACTAGGTGCCTATTCGGCATGTTCAGTGGCCGTCCTGACCCACATAGGGGCTCTTTCGGTCTGGTCAGGGGCCCCTTTGACCTGCACAGGGGGCCTTTGAACTTCCCAGGGGCCCTCTGAGGTCTGTCCAATGGGCCCTCCAACCTGCTCATGGGCCCTTATGGCCTGGCAATGGACTGTGCTGGCTGCTTTGTCGTTCTTCCGACATGCTCAGGGGCCTCTCGACCTGCCCAGGGGCCCCTCTGTGCTGCAAAGGGGCCCATTCAACGTGTTCAGGGGGCCCTCTGACCCGCTCAGGGGCCCTTTCGGTCTGTCCAGGGGCCACTCTGACAAGCACAGGGCTCTTTTGAACGTCCAAGGGTCCTCTGGTCTTTCAGAGAGGGTCCTGGTGGGCAAAGGGCCTCTGAAGTGCTCTAAACTATCTAAAGACCACGCTTCGCGTGGGAAAGAGCCCATGATACCGCGCTTCGCGCTGTCTCGTCGGACCTTTTCGGCGCGCTGCGCGCGCCGAAAAGAGCCCTCCGACGTCGAAAATGGCCCTCCTGGCCTCCAGGGGAAGGGGGCGGCCACACCCACCGCCCCCCCCCCTGGGCTACGTGCCCCTGGACGCCCCTGGAACAGCCCCTGGACGATGCGTCGCGGCGATAGCTGGTCGGTGTCTGTCACCAACCTGCATCGCTACATGCCTACCTTTAGTTTACTATTTCGTGCATGGCGACCCTTATGACCATATTTGCTCCAACATTCTCAAATGTCTAGATTTCTACATATTGAGTTGCATTCAGCCAAACTGTATTGCGGTTTCCATTCCCGAACAGCCGAGGCGGCTGAGAGACACTGGTTTGTGTCTTATGGTGCCCGCTCCCTCACTCTTACTTCAAACGAAGCATACTATCCTAGTCAAAGGTTTAGTTATCTTACTAATTAATTATTGTATCAGTGCATATCGAACATGCAACGCTACTCCAACTGCACGTTTCCAGAATGTACTGAACTTTGCAGCCAGGCACGTAGCCAAGGGGGGGGGGGGGGGGGGGGAGGGGCGGCCGCCCCTCCCCCTGGAAGCCAGGAGGGCCCTTTTCGGCGGCGGAGGGTACTTTTCGGCGCGCTGCGCGCGCCGAAAAGGGCCGACGATACCGCGCGAAGCGCGGTATCATGGGCTCTTTACCACGCGAAGGGTGACCTTTAGAGAGTTTAAAGCACTTCAGAGGCCCTTTAGGGCCACCAGGACCCTCTCTGAAAGACCGGGTGACCCCTTGGACGTTCAAAAGAGCCATGTGCATGTCAGAGGGGCCCTGGCCAAACTGAAAGGGCCCCTGAGCGGGTCAGAGGGCCCCCTGAACACGTCGAATGGTGCCCTTGCCAGCACAGAGGGGCCCCTGGGCAGGTCTAAGCATGTCAGAAGGGCGACAAAGCAGCCAGCGCAGTCCCTTGCCAGGGCATAGGCCCCTGAACAGGTTGGAGGGCCTTTGGACAGACCCCAGAGGCCCCCTGTGCAGGTTAGAGGGCCCCTGATCAGACCGAAAGAGCCCCTATGTGGGTCAGGACGGCCACTGAACATGCCAAATAGGCACCTAGTCAGCACGGAGGGGCCCCAGGGCAGGTCGGAGGACCCTCGGAGCATGTCGCAAGGCGACAAAGCAAGCAGCCAGCGCAGTCCCTTGCCAGGGCGGAAGGGCCCCTTAGAAGGCTGGATGGCCCCTGGACAGACCAGAGGGCCCTGGAAAGTTCGAAATGCCCCTGTGCAGATTGGAGGGGCCCCTGCCCAGACCGAAAGAGTCCTTGGGCGGGTAAGAAGGGCCCCTGAGCATGCCGAATTGGCCCCTAGCCAGCACGGAGGGGGCCCAGGGCAGGTCGGAGGGCCCCTTGAACATGTCGGCAGGGCGACAAAGCAGCCAGCGCAGTCCGACCAGAAGAGTTGCTGGGCAGATCGGAGGGGCTCCTGGGCAAGTCAGGGGTGGGGTGGAGAGGGTGGGGTGGGGGGGGGGGGGGGGGGGGGGGGCTCAAATTTGTAACAGGTCATTGCTCGTCTTTAAGAGGAGCAATGACTTGTTACCGAATGCCTCTTAATCTCTAATGAAGGGTGTTACAATGTACCCGCAAGCTCCGATTTTAATTTGTCTTGTAGAGTAAGCCCTCTTTGTATTTACTATATATCACCCGCTTCACATCATGTCTTCTCGCAGATCCCAGATGAGTCTCTGAACAGGTCAGAAGGGAGTTGAAAAGGTCGGCGGGGCCCCTAGATTATCTGAAGGGACCCTGGACCTTTCAACAGTATGAATGCAGTTGTCCAGGGATTACAACTTTTTTTTGCGTCGCTCCGCGGCGCAATTTTACTACACATTCAATTATATGCGGGTAAGAAAAAATAACGGGCCGTTTCTCGGCGCATTTATGTGTTATGTTGCTACTTTCCTATATAATTGAGCAAAATAGTTCACTTTAACACTTTTTTTACCGCACTTTTAAACGCACGATAACATTTTTAGAGATCCGCACCATACGCAATGCGACGCATTGATGAGAATGATGAGAAATATATAGTGCATAAGACTTAAAACTTTCGCGCCGCTCCGCGGCGCAATTTGTTTAAGAGTTCCAGGTTTTGAGCTTTAAAAAAATATTCCAAGTTGGTATAGCTAATGCCAAATTGGTGTCGCTGGTTCCAAAGTTGATATGGCAGTTTGCTAACTCCTGCTCTTAAAAATTGGTGTGGCCCATGTCGTCACCTGTCATACTGCATTCTCCATCCTTATAACGTGCCTTGTCATCCGTTTTGTTTGGCCCTTTCAACGCTTGGGAAGGGACTGTTTCAGCGCTCGGGGTAAGGGGCCCTTTCGAGGTGCCGTCCCCCCCCCCCCCTGGACGAAATCTTGGCTACGTGCCTGTTTGCAGCACGAATAATTTCAGGACGTCAAAAGTTTGACCATGTCAGTGACATTCTAAGTGACGAGGTGACATACTCCATGTTCTTGTCATCAGATCGGAATCGGAAGGCGACGTTTTCTTTACCGTGACCATTTTTAACGCTCTCTCACAAAACATACTTGAGTTGAACCTACCACAGTTAAAAAAGGTGCTGGGTAGCCATGTACTGCAGCGGCAAATGGCTGACCGATAGCGGCGCCTGCTTCGTGACTGCATACATACGTGACAGCATGTGCGTATGAATGTATGTATGCCTGTGTGTGGGCGCTCGTTTGGCATACCCTATTGCACGACACCGGCTTTGCAACAGGCACACCCGGATGTATTGAGCTGAGGCTAATTTCACAAAGAAGTTAGTAATAACACATGTTTGCGATTACAAACGCAAGAAAATATTGCAAACCTCACAAAAAGACATTTCATAAACATTCACCACCTCTGAATTACCGATTGTAAAGAAAATTGGAAACACAAATGTTAGTACAGCAGAAACCTTGAAATCAAGAACGTTTGTATTAAACTTGATGCTAATGACAAATAATTTGATTGTTAACAAATTTATTTAGCTTTTTTTTTTAATTCAAAATAAAATTAGCTATAGGGAGAATTATCTTTTAATTAACATTTCATCGGAATGCAAACACTGATCGTAAACATACAACTTGGTAAGCAATTAGAGCAAATAGAATTTGGCCATTCACCGGGTGGCGGAGCATAACAACATAACTACTCTCAAAAGAAAGGTCGTTGAATTTCTCGACCATTTTTTTACCTAACCTATCCGATTTCTTACGTAGTAAAGGGTAAAGGTTTACTGCACATTGCACAAGACATCGTTGATCGCTGAAATTCTATCGCCATGCGGTTTCTCCGCGCGGAGACGCCCCTCACATCATAGCGCAATCGGCAAGGAGCACTGTGACGACTTCAGAGCTAGAGATCCCTCATCAACAACCTCATCAAGAAAATATCCTGAACAGTCAAACAACGTCAACTATCAATGCAGTTTCTGAAATTCAGAACCCCTGACCTACTGGAATTACAAGTTTGTAATTGCAAACATTTCCTCACTTCTGTCAACCTTTGAGAAATAGAACATGTGCAATTGCAAAAAAATTTACAAACAATATCTTTGTAAACTAGTTGTAAATAGTTAATTGAGATTTACTGCCCTGGGGTTTTGTGAACTCCAAACTACAAATATGTGCAACAAGTATTTGCAATAACAAAGAAATTATTTGTAATTACAAACTTTTTAGTTTGTGAAATTGGCCTCTGATGGAGTGAAATAAACAACTAAATAGATTAATAGATTATCAGCACTGATCGGCAATCGTCTCGGCATTGGCAGCGATGCCCTGCTCGCGTTCTTGGCGGTGACTGGGCGCGTCTCAGCAATCGCGTTGATAGTTTGGCCGCTTTCTTAGCAATGATCCTGCCTTGCTGCTCCCCTATCAACTTGGCGGTGGACTGCGCCTTTCCGCGTGTCACTCAGGCTGGTCCCCGCATTCTACGGTCTGAGAGTGTTACCGTGTTTGAAGATACATCCCCACCCTGGTTTCGCATCCGTTAAGCACCGCACCTCTGACTTCTCTCCGTCGTCATATAGCGCTGACTTAGTTTTAATTTTAATTTTAATTCTGATATTGTTTGTTCTGCATTCCCGTTTTGTTTTGTACTGCAAATGTTGGTGTTCTTGGGCGACGTGAAAAGGGGGTGCATTGTTCTGTTGTCGCGACATTGGCTGAGGTGAAAATGTCGCCGCCCAAACGGCCCCATTCAGAAATGCGTCGTAGTTGGCACAGGCAAAACAAGCAAGAGCAACGCACAACAAACCCGATAATTTCAGCCGAACGACAGCGGGGACAAATATTTGGAGGCGGCGGGGTGTGGGACGGCGAGCGTGCGAGTAATGTAGTGGTCTCCAGCAATGTCGGCCTCCCCGAGGGAGAGGCGAGTAAGACTTCCCCTATGCTCGGATACAGGGAACCCCTTTCTCCTCCTATCACAAGACCTTTTACGGCAGTGTTTCTCAGCGTCACGGGCATTGTTACCCTTTTTTGATGACCAGAATGACTCCTCCCCCATCGCGCATACCGCAGTTCTCCGCTTCAAGTCATGCGGTACAGCATAAATTCAGGCGTCTATTACTAACGCCATCTAGGGACAGGAATATCAGTACGTTTCCTGTCATGCGGTACAGCATAACTTCAAGCGCCTTTTACTAGCGCTATCTCGAGACAAGAATATCTTTACGTTTCATATCATGCGGTACAGCATAACTTCAGGCGTCTATTACTAGCACCATCTAGGGACAGGAATATCTGTACGTTTCATGTCATGCGGTACAGCATAACTGCAGGCGTCTATTACTAGCGTCATCTAGGGACAGTAGTTATAAGTCGACACGTGTGTTGTTGCTCTTGTCAATTTACGGGATTTCCCATTGGATGATTTTTTGTGTGAAGCATTTTGAAGAGACACTGGAATATTTGACTTGGAGATACTCCTATGGCTTAGACCATCTTTGATGGCCATTATTTATTGGTAAACTGTTTCCAGTGGGAATATCTGAGATAAAAAAACAACAATAAATGTCGACTTAAAGCTATCAAGCTGTATTTAACTTGATAGCTGTATATTAAATCGAATTTATACTTTATGCTAAATTTATAGCCCATAATGTGCACAACGTCGTAGAGTGAGCTTGGTCTCTTCCTCTCTATCCAAAGTTTGTGGAGACATAGCCACGCATACGTGTCACGCGCCCATTCCCCGCACAGGTAATTCATTTAAGTTCACTAAAATGTTGCATTTTCTCTGTCAGAGGCTTTGGGTGAGGTGAAAACGCCAGAATACAATGTTAGGGAGAATAAAGTATCCAGTGTTCTCCAGTGGCCAGCATAGCCGGCCTTCATTGCCGCCCACCGGGAAATACCAACTTCGACCATCACTTGCTCACATATCACATATCCCTTGTTCTATTGCTGAGTAAACACTTAGCTCCCCACTCATTTGAATCATTAATTCTTGTCTGGCGAGACGATCGGTCGTGAACGATGCCAGACGGGAAGTCTGGCTTAGACAGAAAACCGCGACCCGTCTTGACAGCTGATATGTACATGCCCAAGTGGTAAAGTCACGGTTTAGTGAGGTAGGTTTTTTGTCTAGTTGGACGCAACAGGACAGTTGGCAACGGTAGCAGTTTCGGCTGGACATTCCACAGTATTCCAACAGATTCAGAGCGGTTCATAACCGCCCAACAGATTCAGAGCGGTTCAGAACCGCCCAACAGATTCAGAGCGGTTCAGAACCGCCCAACAGATTCAGAGCGGTTCATAACCGCCCAACAGATTCAGAACGGTTCAGAACCGCCCAACAGATTCAGAGCGGTTCAGAACCGCCCAACAGATTCAGAGCGGTTCAGAACCGCCCAACATATTCAGAGCGGTTCAGAACCGCCCAACAGATTCAGAGCGGTTCATAACCGCCCAACAGATTCAGAGCGGTTCAGAACCGCCCAACAGATTCAGAGCGGTTCAGAACCGCCCAACAGATTCAGAGCGGTTGAGAACCGCCCAACAGGTTCAGAGCGGTTCAGAACCGGAGTCTCCGCTCAGAGCGTCCCGGAGTCCGGACCCGCGGCCAGTGACAGGTGTTGATCGGGACACAGCGGGACACTGTCACGTGAGCTCACTGTCGGCGCGGGGTGCCGGCGACGGAAGCCCTCCCCTCTCTCCCCCTCCCTCCCTCCCTCTCTCCCTGTCGCCGCCGCGTTGGCGCCGCGCAGCACTCTCCTCCCTGGAGGAGGCGACCAGCTCTGTCGCTCCAGTCGGCCGCAGGGACACTCCTCGCTCCTGTCATGCATAACTCCCAGGTCCGCCTCGGGTTCCAAATGACTCTGTCTCTGATACTGAGGTCGATTGGGATGATCATCCAATTTATGCCGACATGTTGATTATGTTCGACTCAGGACAACACGTTGAGCTGCGAACGCGTACCGAGTTGGGCAGGTGCCAGGAACCCCAAGAGCACGCGACGCCCTACTGCAGAGCTGGGCTTTTTCGTCCACTGTCGATTGTTTACCGAATAATTAGCCGCAAATAACGAGAATCGGAACATGACAAGCCTTCAGCGAGTGTCTCATAAGAAAACGAAACGTCTCCAATTTATATTTATTAATTGTCTGACAGGTGATTTGTGTGATGCCTTTTATTGATTAATTACTTGTAATAACATTTCACGACGATGCGACTAAGAAATAGCCTCTTTCAAATTTAGATATTCATAGATTTGAAGGCTACATATTGCCTTTGCTCTTCAATCCCCCCCCCTGGGATTTTTGTCTCTGCATTTTCAAGCGTGACTGCCGGCATTTAACAGCCACGTGTCTGTAAATGCCCTGGGTGGCAGTACACCCTATAGTCAGTCCCTCGGTGTCAGACGTCAGTACACCTTTTGGCAGTGTCCGGACGTCAGTACATCTTTTGGCAGTCCCGTGCGTCTGTTATCGTGCTGAGTCGCTACGTTTGGCGTCGGAGGAGGACGTTCTATCGTACCGTTTACGGTGGAGTTCAGCTGACTGGCAGCTTGCGTCTCTCTGCGATAAGAGCCCAGGACAAACACACCCCTCACACGGACGGCCAGCTTCCGTCGCCGGTCAACTCACCAAGGTCAGTGGTAAGCCGGGCGACACTCCCGGCTCACTGGAGGCTTATGTAGGGGAGCACCGCCAGTCGAAATGAGAAATGTGGAAAAGAAGGTACGTGAAGAAGCGGTCTGCGACTCATCCTCCGGGATACACCAGTGCTCAGACTGAGCGATATAGGATCGTCGATAGAAAACTGACCGCAAGTGGGCGTAAAGCCAGTGCTGATGCCTTCTTTCGGCGCTAAACTGTTCTGTATTCACTCAGCTAAGGTGACCAGCCCACACTCCCTCCGGTCTCAAATGGAAGCCCGCTTGATAAATTGTCTCGTTTTCTAAGGCTTGCCTGGACGGTCGCCAGTGAATTTAGCCACGAGCTGCCCTGAGCTCAGGGTCATGGTTTGGTAATGCTGGTCGCCGCCTCTCCAATGTCGTCTGAATGTGCCGCCGGTTTCTCCGTCTGACTAGCGGCATGTGAGGGAGTTCACAGAAGCGATGGCTGCCATCGCCCTTCGCCACTGCCTGCAACGTCAAACCAATTCGAGCGCATTGCCGTCGCAGGTCGGGCAATGGGCAAGCGGGTTAACTTGACTCCATACTTCCAATTGAGGACCAAGTGGGATCGATAACGACCCGAAGATAATTTAATGAGTTCAAATGGGGCATGGTTGATGGCAAGTGCGGAACTCGGGATCCATTACATCCGGCTCCGTCTCAAAGAGCCAAGTTCTAACGATTTGTTTGGGAAGGTCCGATCCAGCCTCGAGCCGGGCACTTCATGGAAGATGGAAGACAAGTTAATTAGTTAAATAAATAGGTGTTTATGAATGCTGCAGGAGTTTATGATCTCAGACAACTTTAAACATCTTAACGCAACGTTTCATCTTTGTTGATTTAGTCATGGTTCAATAAAGACGATACTTTTGAAGAAATCAATGAAGATGAAACGGTGGGTCTAAGATTGCTAAGGTTGTCCAAGATCTTAGAGCTATTGCATGACTCATTAAATTGGAAGATATGCATCC
>JAXIVJ010014073.1:17500-20000 GCA_036785665.1 Chirona hameri | reverse complement strand
ATGATGTTGATGATGATGTTGCTGATGATGTTGCTGATGATGTTGCTGATGATGTTGATGATGATGTTGCTGGTGATGTTGCTGATGATGTTGCTGATGATGTTGCTGATGATGTTGCTGATGATGACGTGAGACGGTGTGGTATGCCCGGAGGCGGTGTTGTATGCCCGGAGGCGGTGTTGTATGGCCGGAGGCGGTGTGGTATGCCCGGAGGCGGTGTTGTATGCCCGGAGGCGGTGTTGTATGCCCGGAGGCGGTGTGGTATGCCCGGAGGCGGTACAACACCGCCTCCGGGCATGATGATGATAATGATGATGATGATGATGATGATGATGATGATGATGATGATGATGATGATGATGATGATGATGATGATGATGATGATGATGATGATGATGATGATGATGATGATGATGTTGCTGATGATGATGTTGTTGATGATGTTGCTGATGATGTTGATGATGATGTTGCTGATGATGTTGCTGATGATGTTGATGATGATGTTGATGATGATGTTGATGATGATGTTGATGATGATGTTGATGATGATGTTGATGATGATGTTGATGATGATGTTGATGATGATGTTGATGATGATGATGATGATGATGTTGATGATGATGTTGATGTTGATGATGATGTTGATGATGATGTTGATGATGATGTTGATGATGATGTTGCTGATGATGTTGCTGATAATGTTGCTGATGATGTTGATGATGATGTTGCTGGTGATGTTGCTGATGATGTTGCTGATGATGTTGCTGATGATGTTGCTGATGATGACGTGAGACGGTGTGGTATGCCCGGAGGCGGTGCTGTATGCCCGGAGGCGGTGTGGTATGCCCGGAGGCGGTGTTGTATGCCCAGAGGCGGTGTTGTATGCCCGGAGGCGGTGTGGTATGCCCGGAGGCGGTGTAGTATGCCCGGAGGCGGTGTTGTATGCCCGGAGGCGGTGTGGTATGCCCGGAGGCGGTGTAGTATGCCCGGAGGCGGTGTTGTATGCCCGGAGGCGGTGTGGTATGCCCGGAGGCGGTGTAGTATGCCCGGAGGCGGTGTTGTATGCCCGGAGGCGGTGTGGTACCCGGAGGCGGTGTGGTATGCCCGGAGGCGGTACAACACCGCCTCCGGGCATGATGATGATAATGATGATGATGATGATGATGATGATGATGATGATGATGATGATGATGATGATGATGATGATGATGATGATCATGATCATGATGATGATGATGATGATGATGATGATGTTGCTGATGATGATGTTGCTGATGATGATGTTGCTGTTGATGATGATGTTGCTGATGATGTTGCTGATGATGTTGCTGATGATATTGCTGATGATGTTGATGATTATGTTGCTGGTGATGTTGCTGATGATGTTGCTGATGATGTTGCTGATGATGTTGCTGATGATGACGTGAGACGGTGTGGTATGCCCGGAGGCGGTGTTGTATGCCCGGAGGCGGTGTTGTATGGCCGGAGGCGGTGTGGTATGCCCGGAGGCGGTGTTGTATGCCCGGAGGCGGTGTTGTATACCCGGAGGCGGTCTGGTATGCCCGGAGGCGGTGTAGTATGCCCGGAGGCGGTGTTGTATGCCCGGAGGCGGTGTGGTATGCCCGGAGGCGGTGTAGTATGCCCGGAGGCGGTGTTGTATGCCCGGAGGCGGTGTGGTATGCCCGGAGGCGGTGTAGTATGCCCGGAGGCGGTGTTGTATGCCCGGAGGCGGTGTGGTATGCCCGGAGGCGGTGTAGTATGCCCGGAGGCGGTGTTGTATGCCCGGAGGCGGTGTGGTATGCCCGGAGGCGGTACAACACCGCCTCCGGGCATGATGATGATAATGATGATGATGATGATGATGATGATGATGATGATGATGATGATGATGATGATGATGATGATGATGATGATGATGATGATGATGATGATGATGATGATGATGATGATGATGATGATGATGATGATGATGATGATGATGATGATGATGATGATGATGATGATGATGATGATGATGATGATGATGATGATGATGATGATGATGATGATGATGATGATGATGATGATGATGATGATGATGATGATGATGATGATGATGATGATGATGATGATGATGATGATGATGATGATGATGATGATGATGATGATGATGATGATGATGATGATGATGATGATGATGATGATGATGATGATGATGATGATGATGATGATGATGATGATGATGATGATGATGATGATGTTACTGATGATGATGTTGCTGATGATGATGTTGCTGTTGATGATGATGTTGATGATGATGTTGCTGATGATGTTGCTGATGATGTTGCTGATGATGTTGATGATGATGTTGCTGGTGATGTTGCTGATGATGTTGCTGATGATGTTGCTGATGATGTTGATGATGATGTTGCTGGTGATGTTGCTGATGATGTTGCTGATGATGTTGCTGATGATGTTGCTGATGATGACGTGAGACGGTGTGGTATGCCCGGAGGCGGTG
>JAXIVJ010014073.1:7500-10000 GCA_036785665.1 Chirona hameri | reverse complement strand
AGTATGCCCGGAGGCGGTGTTGTATGCCCGGAGGCGGTGTGGTATGCCCGGAGGCGGTGTAGTATGCCCGGAGGCGGTGTTGTATGCCCGGAGGCGGTGTGGTATGCCCGGAGGCGGTGTAGTATGCCCGGAGGCGGTGTTGTATGCCCGGAGGCGGTGTGGTATGCCCGGAGGCGGTACAACACCGCCTCCGGGCATGATGATGATAATGATGATGATGATGATGATGATGATGATGATGATGATGATGATGATGATGATGATGATGATGATGATGATGATGATGATGATGATGATGATGATGATGATGATGATGATGATGATGATGATGATGATGATGATGATGATGATGATGATGATGATGATGATGATGATGATGATGATGATGATGATGATGATGATGATGATGTTACTGATGATGATGTTGCTGATGATGATGTTGCTGTTGATGATGATGTTGATGATGATGTTGCTGATGATGTTGCTGATGATGTTGCTGATGATGTTGATGATGATGTTGCTGGTGATGTTGCTGATGATGTTGCTGATGATGTTGCTGATGATGTTGATGATGATGTTGCTGGTGATGTTGCTGATGATGTTGCTGATGATGTTGCTGATGATGTTGCTGATGATGACGTGAGACGGTGTGGTATGCCCGGAGGCGGTGTTGTATGCCCGGAGGCGGTGTTGTATGCCCGGAGGCGGTGTGGTATGCCCGGAGGCGGTGTAGTATGCCCGGAGGCGGTGTTGTATGCCCGGAGGCATGATGATGATGATGATGATGATGATGATGATGATGATGATGATGATGATGATGATGATGATGATGATGATGATGATGATGATGATGATGATGATGATGATGATGATGATGATGATGATGATGATGATGATGATGATGATGATGATGATGATGATGATGATGATGATGATGATGATGATGATGATGATGATGATGATGATGATGATGATGATGATGATGATGATGATGATGATGATGATGATGATGATGATGATGATGATGATGATGATGATGATGATGATGATGATGATGATGATGATGATGATGATGATGATGATGATGATGATGATGATGATGATGATGATGATGATGATGATGATGATGATGATGATGATGATGATGATGATGATGATGATGATGATGATGATGATGATGATGATGATGATGATGATGATGATGATGATGATGATGATGATGATGATGATGATGATGATGATGATGATGATGATGATGATGATGATGATGATGATGATGATGATGATGATGATGATGATGATGATGATGATGATGATGATGATGATGATGATGATGATGATGATGATGATGATGATGATGATGACGATGATGATGATGATGATGATGATGATGATGATGATGATGATGATGATGATGATGATCATGATGATCATGATGATGATGATGATGATGATGATGATGTTGCTGATGATGATGTTGCTGATGATGATGTTGCTGTTGATGATGATGTTGATGATGATGTTGCTGATGATGTTGCTGATGATGTTGCTGATGATGTTGATGATGATGTTGCTGGTGATGTTGCTGATGATGTTGCTGATGATGTTGCTGATGATGTTGCTGATGATGACGTGAGACGGTGTGGTATGCCCGGAGGCGGTGTTGTATGCCCGGAGGCGGTGTTGTATGGCCGGAGGCGGTGTGGTATGCCCGGAGGCGGTGTTGTATGCCCGGAGGCGGTGTTGTATGCCCGGAGGCGGTCTGGTATGCCCGGAGGCGGTGTAGTATGCCCGGAGGCGGTGTTGTATGCCCGGAGGCGGTGTGGTATGCCCGGAGGCGGTGTTGTATGCCCGGAGGCGGTGTGGTATGCCCGGAGGCGGTGTAGTATGCCCGGAGGCGGTGTTGTATGCCCGGAGGCGGTGTGGTATGCCCGGAGGCGGTGTAGTATGCCCGGAGGCGGTGTTGTATGCCCGGAGGCGATGTGGTATGCCCGGAGGCGGTGTAGTATGCCCGGAGGCGGTGATGTATGCCCGGAGGCGGTGTAGTATGCCCGGAGGCGGTGTTGTATGCCCGGAGGCGGTGTGGTATGCCCGGAGGCGGTACAACACCGCCTCCGGGCATGATGATGATAATGATGATGATGATGATGATGATGATGATGATGATGATGATGATGATGATGATGATGATGATGATGATGATGATGATGATGATGATGATGATGATGATGATGATGATGATGATGATGATGATGATGATGATGATGATGATGATGATGATGATGATGATGATGATGATGATGATGATGATGATGATGATGATGATGATGATGATGATGATGATGATGATGATGATGATGATGATGTTGCTGATGATGATGTTGCTGATGATGATGTTGCTGATGATGATGTTGTTGATGATGTTGCTGATGATGTTGATGATGATGTTGCTGATGATGTTGCTGATGATGTTGCTGATGATGTTGCTGATGATGTTGCT
>JAXIVJ010014073.1:0-2500 GCA_036785665.1 Chirona hameri | reverse complement strand
CTGATGATGTTGATGATTATGTTGCTGGTGATGTTGCTGATGATGTTGCTGATGATGTTGCTGATGATGTTGCTGATGATGACGTGAGACGGTGTGGTATGCCCGGAGGCGGTGTTGTATGCCCGGAGGCGGTGTTGTATGGCCGGAGGCGGTGTGGTATGCCCGGAGGCGGTGTTGTATGCCCGGAGGCGGTGTTGTATACCCGGAGGCGGTCTGGTATGCCCGGAGGCGGTGTAGTATGCCCGGAGGCGGTGTTGTATGCCCGGAGGCGGTGTGGTATGCCCGGAGGCGGTGTAGTATGCCCGGAGGCGGTGTTGTATGCCCGGAGGCGGTGTGGTATGCCCGGAGGCGGTGTAGTATGCCCGGAGGCGGTGTTGTATGCCCGGAGGCGGTGTGGTATGCCCGGAGGCGGTGTAGTATGCCCGGAGGCGGTGTTGTATGCCCGGAGGCGGTGTGGTATGCCCGGAGGCGGTACAACACCGCCTCCGGGCATGATGATGATAATGATGATGATGATGATGATGATGATGATGATGATGATGATGATGATGATGATGATGATGATGATGATGATGATGATGATGATGATGATGATGATGATGATGATGATGATGATGATGATGATGATGATGATGATGATGATGATGATGATGATGATGATGATGATGATGATGATGATGATGATGATGATGATGATGATGATGATGTTACTGATGATGATGTTGCTGATGATGATGTTGCTGTTGATGATGATGTTGATGATGATGTTGCTGATGATGTTGCTGATGATGTTGCTGATGATGTTGATGATGATGTTGCTGGTGATGTTGCTGATGATGTTGCTGATGATGTTGCTGATGATGTTGATGATGATGTTGCTGGTGATGTTGCTGATGATGTTGCTGATGATGTTGCTGATGATGTTGCTGATGATGACGTGAGACGGTGTGGTATGCCCGGAGGCGGTGTTGTATGCCCGGAGGCGGTGTTGTATGCCCGGAGGCGGTGTGGTATGCCCGGAGGCGGTGTAGTATGCCCGGAGGCGGTGTTGTATGCCCGGAGGCATGATGATGATGATGATGATGATGATGATGATGATGATGATGATGATGATGATGATGATGATGATGATGATGATGATGATGATGATGATGATGATGATGATGATGATGATGATGATGATGATGATGATGATGATGATGATGATGATGATGATGATGATGATGATGATGATGATGATGATGATGATGATGATGATGATGATGATGATGATGATGATGATGATGATGATGATGATGATGATGATGATGATGATGATGATGATGATGATGATGATGATGATGATGATGATGATGATGATGATGATGATGATGATGATGATGATGATGATGATGATGATGATGATGATGATGATGATGATGATGATGATGATGATGATGATGATGATGATGATGATGATGATGATGATGATGATGATGATGATGATGATGATGATGATGATGATGATGATGATGATGATGATGATGATGATGATGATGATGATGATGATGATGATGATGATGATGATGATGATGATGATGATGATGATGATGATGATGATGATGATGATGATGATGATGATGATGATGATGATGATGATGATGATGATGATGATGACGATGATGATGATGATGATGATGATGATGATGATGATGATGATGATGATGATGATGATCATGATGATCATGATGATGATGATGATGATGATGATGATGTTGCTGATGATGATGTTGCTGATGATGATGTTGCTGTTGATGATGATGTTGATGATGATGTTGCTGATGATGTTGCTGATGATGTTGCTGATGATGTTGATGATGATGTTGCTGGTGATGTTGCTGATGATGTTGCTGATGATGTTGCTGATGATGTTGCTGATGATGACGTGAGACGGTGTGGTATGCCCGGAGGCGGTGTTGTATGCCCGGAGGCGGTGTTGTATGGCCGGAGGCGGTGTGGTATGCCCGGAGGCGGTGTTGTATGCCCGGAGGCGGTGTTGTATGCCCGGAGGCGGTCTGGTATGCCCGGAGGCGGTGTAGTATGCCCGGAGGCGGTGTTGTATGCCCGGAGGCGGTGTGGTATGCCCGGAGGCGGTGTTGTATGCCCGGAGGCGGTGTGGTATGCCCGGAGGCGGTGTAGTATGCCCGGAGGCGGTGTTGTATGCCCGGAGGCGGTGTGGTATGCCCGGAGGCGGTGTAGTATGCCCGGAGGCGGTGTTGTATGCCCGGAGGCGATGTGGTATGCCCGGAGGCGGTGTAGTATGCCCGGAGGCGGTGATGTATGCCCGGAGGCGGTGTAGTATGCCCGGAGGCGGTGTTGTATGCCCGGAGGCGGTGTGGTATGCCCGGAGGCGGTACAACACCGCCTCCGGGCATGATGATGATAATGATGATGATGATGATGATGATGATGATGATGATGATGATGATGATGATGATGATGATGATGATGATGATGATGA
>JAXIVJ010014072.1:0-35466 GCA_036785665.1 Chirona hameri | reverse complement strand
CTAGAAAACAGGCGCTAAGGATGCTTGGTGCCATTTACAGGAATGTTTCTTATAAAAGTGCTGAGGTGATAACTAAACTGTATTGTGCATTTGTTAGACCACATTTAGAGTACTGTGTTCAAGCTTGGTCTCCAACGTATGAGAAAGATTGTTGGTTACTAGAAAGGGTACAAAAACGGGCAACGAAAATGGTTAACGGTATTAGTAATTTAGAATATGAGGATAGGCTTAAAACATTGGATATGTTCTCACTTAAATACAGAAGATTGAGGGGGGATCTCATTGAAGTTTTTAAGTTTGTAAATGGTCAACAGATTGGGTATTTAAAGAACTTGTTTGATTTTGATAGAGAGAAAAGAGGGCGATGCCATCAGTATAAACTTATTGTTAAACAAAGCAGGACTAGATTAAGACAGTCGTTTTTCAGTAGAAGGGCTGTGAGCCATTGGAACAATTTACCAGGTGATGTAATCAGTGCAGCCACATTAGTTTCTTTCAAAGCTGGGCTCGACAAATATTTTGCGGGAAAGGGTTTTGTTTATAAATATTCCTGGGATTAGTCTTAGTTATAGTGATACACATATGCGAATATACATAAGAACATAACAAATTGAAATAGGTTGCTTACAAGAAAGGGATTATTTTGAGAAGGAAGATTGTGTATGTGTGGGACTAGTGTAATTACAACGTTTGTATGGATTGAATGTCTTGTGAATGTAGATTGCTAAATTCTGAGGTTCGTGTGTGCAGGACGATGTATATGTACTGGATGTTAAATTCTGAAAATGGTTAGTGTGTATTACATGATATGGTGCCCTGCGAGGCAATGTATGTGGCCGTTCATGTCCGTTGTCACATGTGTGCCGTTCACGTCCATGTGTGCCGTACAACCCAGGACGGGCCCATGAGGCTCTTTGTTGTACTGAAAATTTATGTCTTTATGTCTTTATGTCTTGGTGTTGAATCCCTATCCCCGTACCTTGGTGTTGAGTCCCTATCCCCGTACCTTGGTGTTGAGTCCCTATCCCCGTACCTTGGTGTTAAGTCCCTATCCCCGTACCTTGGTGTTGAGTCCCTATCCCCGTACCTTGGTGTTGAGTCCCTATCCCCGTACCTTGGTGTTGAGTCCCTATCCCCGTACCTTGGTGTTGATTCCCTATATCTGTACCTTGGTGTTGAGTCCCTATCCCCGTACCTTGGTGTTGATTCCCTATTCCCGTACCATGGTGTTGAGTCCCTATTCCCGTATCTTGGTGTTGAGTCCCTATCCCCGTACCTTGGTGTTGAGTCCCTATCCCCGTACCTTGGTGTTGAATCCCTATCCCCGTACCTTGGTGTTGAGTCCCTATCCCCGTACCTTGGTGTTGAGTCCCTATCCCCGTACCTTGGTGTTGAGTCCCTATCCCCGTACCTTGGTGTTGAGTCCCTATCCCCGTACCTTGGTGTTGAGTCCCTATCCCCGTACCTTGGTGTTGAGTCCCTATCCCCGTACCTTGGTGTTGAGTCCCTATCCCCGTACCTTGGTGTTGATTCCCTATATCTGTACCTTGTTGTTGAGTCCTTCTCCCCGTACATTGGTGTTGAGTCACTGCCCTCTCCCCGTACCTTGGTGCTGAGTCCCATTCCTATCCTAGTACCTTGGGGTTGAGTCCATATCAGATAAGATAGGATAGGATCATCAGATCAGATCAGATAGGATAGGATCCCCGTACCTGGGTGTTGAGTTCCTATCCCTGTACCTTGGTGTTGAGTCCCTGCCCTCCCCCCCCCCCCGTATCTTTGTGTTGAGTCCCTGCCCTCTCTCCGCACCTTGGTGTTGAGTCCCTGCCCATCCCCGTACCTTGGTGTTGAGTCCCTGCCCTATTCCCGTACCTTGGTGTTAAGTCGCTTTGTAGAGCCCGAGGTAGGTTCGAAAGGCTGGGCCGTCCGCTCAGCCTGAGCGTTAGACGCGAGCGTTTATGGCCTTGGCCGGTTAACGGCTTGTGCGTCCGGAAGGCGCCTCGAAGCGAGGCACCAGTCTCACTTGGCGCCAGCATCTTCGGGAGGTAGGTCGTACCAATATGGGGTGGGGTTAGGCTCTAGCCCCACCCTATGGGATAAGTTTAGAGAATGAAGATATTATATTGCGCTGGCGTTAGGGTAGATTAAAGTATTCCGCGACTCGTTCAGAGCATGTGATGACTTGTTTAAATCCCGCATCCCTCTTCCATTTTCGAGACCTGTTTAATACGTTATGTTGCACTTTCCTGATTAAATGGAGTTGAATCAACTACGAGTCTTAACGAGAAGTGACGGGAGCGAGAGTGTTTCACGGAGCCCATTATAAGCGGTTCAGATCACAATACATGACTCCGCCATGTCAGCTGTGTTAAACCCACACCAGTTGTTACCACCTGCGTGAGTCTAAAGCGCTAGCATCGACACTGAACCACCCGTTTTAATCAGGCAAGCCGAGTGGCAGTCGGCTTGCAATCAATCTGGTCTCGAGTGCTTAAACAGGCAGTTCGCGTGTGAGAACACACAACAACGAGCGCTCTCCAAAGCTGAACCCTCCGACACGCTAGTCTCAGCTGGGCATGGCCCAGGTTGACGTCGGCGGGCAAAGTGCTGGGAAATACCCCACACCTGCCCCATCCCCATACCTTTGTGTTGAGTTCCTGCCCTCTCCCCGTATTGAATCCCTCTCCCCGTACTTTGGTGTTGTGTCCCTGTCCTATCCCCGTACCTTGGTGTTGAGTCCCTGTCCTATCCCCGTACTTTGGTGTTGTGTCCCTGTCCTATCCCCGTACCTTGGTGTTGAGTCCCTGTCCTATCCCCGTACCTTGGTGTTGTGTCCCTGTACTGTCCCCGTACCTTGGTGTTGAGTCCTTGTCCCATTTCGACGCCCCCGGTGGTGACGGCCACGGTTCCGTCGTCTTTGAAGATGGAGATCAGCGCAGGGAACCGGGAGATCAGCATCAGCGGATAGCGCACCGGCACCAGCGACAGGGCGCGCTTCCGCCACCGGTTATTCTGAAATACAGACGTTACAAAGCCAATCAATAAGTAAGTATAAAGTTAATTTAGGAAATAAGAGAAGTATCAGACATGTGCTCGAATCCTGAGAACGTATCCCGGGATCTGATCTCTGGGATCTGAATCCCGAATCCACTGGGACCATAGGATACAACAGTTCCACCTTCATAATTTGTAGATGGATCCACTGGGATCACAGATCCGCCTTCAACATTGGTCGACGGATGTGCCGGGATCCGAGATCGCAGGCACCATTTTGCATTGGGATCCACTGGGATCCCAGATCCGCCATTATACAGATGTGTATTTTTGGAACGCATATTTTAAGTAATTGTCAGCATTTTTCCATTCGTTGTAAATTAAAATAGTATGTTCTTATAGTGTATACCTTAAGTTGGATTTTTCAACAACAACACAAATACTATACATAATATATAAGTCGGATCCTGTCCGATCCGAGATCCGTTAGGAATCTATGATCCACATTCATTTGTGTCATGGTATCCTGTGGGATCGAAGATCCGTTGCCGAATTTAGTCGAGGGATCCACTGGTGTATTTTGTCGTGGGATCCAGTGGGATCATATATCCAGCATTGCGTTTTGTCAAGAGATCCTCTGGGATCATAGATTCTACTTTGAGATTCATGCACATGTCCGGTAAGGATAGTAAATACGTAAGTAAGCATAACAATGGGATAACAGTTACTCAGAGATAACAGAGGGTCTCTCCGCATCATGTCATAAATCTGAGTACATACGACTAAGGAACGGTTAATCGAATCCTCATTGGCATGGTAGTAGTCCTACCTTGTTGAACTGCGCGATCTCGGACTTCCTGTTGTCGATGTTGGCCTCGGAGAACATTTCGCTGACCAGCTTCATGAAGACGTCATAGTCTGAGGAACGGTTACCGCCGCTCCTGTATGATACGAGTCCGTGGGTTAGTTCAGTCAGCCCCGGCCCCCGTGGCAGATGAATTGAGTGACAAATAGTTACGTAAGAAACGAAAACATCAGAAACAGTTATATCAAAAATACTGTGGGGAAAACCGACAGGCATGGAAGTGGACGAGAGGGAAGTATCATGGAAGAAGCTGAATTCCACAGAACTGTATTGATATAATTTCCTCTTGGCATTTTAAATTGGCGTTGCCGAAAATTGGTAGCTCGATTTATGTGACATTATCTATGGCTTGTAAGGTTTGTTATTTGCCCCTATTATTAGCCGATGAAAAGTTATGAACCGATTGTTCATACATTGCGCTCATGAAGACGAAACAGGCATGCATACGTTATTGATTTATCTACACACTTATTTTTACTTCCAGCGCTTACCTGAACTTGGTGTCTGGCCCGAAGAAGTTGGCTTGTCTGAGAGCCCAGGGATCCATACCCAGCTCATGTGCCAGGTGGTCCATGACGTGTTCAATTCCGGACACGCCCTGAACCGAGCCTGTCACGTGAAGAGACGGCACACACACACACATCAGTCAACCGTGGGGAGCAACCGTGGGGAGTCAGTACCATGCGGCACACATACAGAGAGATAGGCGTGTCACTGTGTTAACACTGCGTGGTATGCCGCAGTCGGCGAGGCAACAACATCTGACCATACAGCTTCCTGTCTTCACATAGCCGAGCTGAGAGCTCCAACCTCCGGTCACCAGGCCTTAACCCCATTCCCTGCGGGGGCAGATTCTGCCCCCCCCCCCCCCCCCCGGTGGTTTTCACTTGCTGTTTCTGAACCGATAGGCCTAGCGTTCTGAAACTTTGTGACTTTGCCCAACTGAATGGCGCGTGTTGTGCCAAAATGTTGACAAAATCGGTCCAGCAGAGGCGGTGCCAGGCTGTTATTTTGGGGAGGGTGTTACGAATGCGGTTTTGCGGCGCATACTTCCTTCATGATTTGCAGTGCAATAAATGCGTCAGAAACAATTTCAATGCAATACACATCATAGATACTGGGATTGAACATATTTTGGGGGCAGAGGCGCACTCAGGTACAACAAATGTGAGGTGATACCCTCCCTCAAATTAGGTCCAACTTCAAATTTGTAAGATGATAAAAGCGTTATGCGCATGGTGCCCCTCACGTTGTTTTTTTTGGATCCGCCTATGCGAAATATGTTAAATTTAACCAATTACAGCATATAACCCGCGAGTCACTGGGGGGGGGGGCTTTTTTAGCCCCCCCCCCCCCCCCCCCCCGCCCTTAGGAATATTAAGCATATCTCAATAACTAATGCAGATATCGACGCCAAACTTTCAGTACCTATCCGGGCATCATTTTCACACATTATAAGAAAAAATGAAAAAATTTCGTCTGAATATATTTGAGATATAGTGAATTTAGTGACGTCACTAAACACGATTTTGACACCAAAATCGGCTAAATTTTGCCAGGCCCTACAAATGCCGCATATGAAGCAAAATGCAATCGAAAAACGCTAAAAGGTAGAACATTGCAAGGGCTACAAACCGGCTATCTCGAAATTTCGAAAAATTTGGGTTTTGACCCCCCCCCCCCAAAAAAAAACTTTTTTTGAAAAAATGCTCACAAAATCAAATTTTTCAAAGATATTGAGAAAACCGGAATATATATATCAGATAACAACATATGGGCAACTACCATACCAAATTTCAAAATTATATCATCTTTTTTTACTTTCATGACATATAAAGTATGGGTTAATCATGACGTCAGATTTTGAAATTGCGTTTTTTGGATTTTATTGACCGGATACAGACAAATAAATGCCAGCACTGTTTTCTTTAGATAAATCTGATATAGAAACATGCCTTTTTTATTTCGATTTTATCAATTTCAAATTTTGACCTTCAGTGACCTGAACTTGACCTGAACTTGACACTAACTTCACGTAAATGAAGTCAGGTGGTAAAATGACTTCCACTATCGAATTATACGCGTAAAAGCATCCATAAACCATGTGCTGCATGACTTTCGTAGATATTTTGTGTGTAGTAACCTTTTGTGACCTGACCTTGACCTTGCTCTTTTCCAACATCTCACTTTAGCTCATGTGGGATATGTATCATACCTTTGACATCACTTTGGGTGATTATAGGCGTAATCGAAGGCCATGGATGGCAAGTATTGTCCATAAACTCAAATACCTCGATTTTGACGTTTGACTTGACCGTGACCTGACATGTGACCTTAATTTGATTTTTTTAAAGTTTGCGTTAGGCTTCTGTCATTGAGCGCTTTCGAATGCCGCCTTGCGCGTCCCGCTGCGATCATTGTTTCTGAAGATACCAGGGGGGGGGCTAAAAAAAGCCCCCCCCCCCCCCCCCCCCCCCCCAGTGAGTCATGTTACAGAATATACCCCAGTGACTGCCGGGATAATGCCCACATGTGACGTTTATGTCGTCCCAAACAATCACGAACAGCACATATTTTTTTCAAAAATCCCCCAATTTTACATCCCCTGAATACGCCTATGATTTTTTATTTTGTTTGTATCTTTCTATATATTAAAGACCAGTATATTTGAAGCTCAAAAACGTTTAGGGCATGGGAATCGGTCAAACCACATGGCCCTAATGATCTTTAAAAAAACACCAAAAATGTCCGTATTTTTGCCCCCTGGCCCCCATTTTTAAACAAAAATAAAATGTTGGGATCCAAAAAGAGAGATCTTGTCATGATGAATCGAATGTCGTTTTCCTCATCGAAATCGACCTAGCGGTTCTCGAGATCTCGGGGGGGGGCAGAATCTGCCCCCCCCCCCCCCCCCCGCAGGTTAACGTAATTCTGGCCGCCCCCAGGGAATAGGGTTAACCACCTCAGCAGAGGTATATCAATGCCGAAAACTTGCTACATTGGTTTATCTTTTTAGTTGATTCAAACAACAACGCTTATGAGGTGTTTGACCATTCATATTAATCGGACCCGCACTCCTTGAATACTGACCAAGGATGCACAGATACATCCTGTGTTGTCATTTTCCTCGCATGAATTTGATTGTTTGTTATTCAGTTATTAACCGTTTTCACGAAGGATTTTGCGTTTGGGGCGATTGGGGCGTTTGGGGTAAATGGGTCTATAGCTTGTAAGAACACGGCTTTTCCGGTGATTTTTGGTATCAATCACAATTTTATGAATTCATGTATAAGTATATGCTCTTACAATGCAATATTTACCGTTAGTTTGCTTTGAATATTCACATTCATGAGCAAATCTGGCAATTTTTGAGTTGTGTTAGATCCTTCTACAAAACATACCGAAAACGCCCCAAAAGAAGCTAAAAAGTATACTGGATAATCAGTTTTGATTAAATAAAATACGCAATTGACAGTTAGGGCAAAACTGAAGATATTGATGGCAAAGAAATATAACATTATGATGAAAAACCAAATCAAATGTCAAAAGCATAGACAGACCTTAATTCAACGTCGCTCCGTCCCGCTGAGATCTTCCAATTTAGAGCGGTAACTTCGTTGGTTTCCGAAAACCGGAACAATCCTTACGCATTTCGAATCACACCAAATGTTTTTGATTTGATTAATTGATTAATTGACGAATCTCATAAAAAAAAACTGAAAAGACCTCGGAAAAGGCACCCATGAAACATGCAGGCTTTCTGCAGCCACTGGTACTGACAACTAAAAAATGCCTGCTCTAGAACGAACCGACGCTATTTCTGGGCGCAGACCACGGCTCTGCGCATGCATAACGTGACGTCAGGCGACCAGCCGGCTGGTCGCCAAGGTGACCAGCCTGCCGGCGCCGGAGCCACGTGTGCAACGTGACGTCAGGCGACCGGCCGTCCCGTCGCCATGGTAACCGGGCGGAGGCGCATGCGCAGACCCAGCGCAGAGCCGGAGCCAGCATTCTTGTCATCTTACAAGAAATAATCAAAACGAAATCGCTAATTATCATTAATCCTTGCTTTCAAAAGAGAATAGGACTGAAAATATGAATTCTAGTTTTCATTGAAATAAGCTATTATTCCGGAAAACCATGTCGTTGCAAAATATGACAATTTCCCGAACCAGCCACTTCCGGGATTCGAGCAAGATGGCGTCGCACAAACACCCCAGCCGTCTGGCAACACCAGAGCTAGTTTAAGATGAAATTGTTAATTTTAAGTAAACTATGGTGTTATCATTAAAATGGAATTTCCAGAAAAATGCATTAATTCATAAAGTTGCGATTGATACCAAAAATCACCTGAAGAAACCGTGTTCTTACAAGCTATAGACCCATTTACCCCAAACGCCCCAAACGCCCCAATCGCCCCAATCGCCCCAAACGCCCCAAACGCCCCAAACGCCCGAATCGCCCGAATCGCAAAATCCTTCGTGAAAACAGCTATTGTGTACCATTCCCGTGCATTCCCTTCCAGCCAAGGCCTCCGACTCCGTGTGGAAGCCAGTGTCACACCTGGAGCGCGAGTCCAGGTGTTGGGGGCGGTGTTGGTCTGTACGGAGCCCGTCTCCAGCTTCCAGTCCTCCGCCTGGTACACGTTCGGCGCCGTGTCCAGCGCATACGGGGTGCTGTCCACGTACGACGAGTACCCGCTGTCCATCGTGTACTTCATCTGCAGACTGGAGATCTTACCCGTCCCCTCCTCCACCTCAACCTGCATACAGAAAGTTATAGATAGGCGGTCATATACAGGTCATAGACATAAAGACATAAAGACATAAAGACATAAAAGAAAAGTGCAACAAAGAGCCTCTTGGGCCCATCCGAGGTTGCACCCCCCCCCCCCCCCCCCCCCACCCCCCCCCCCCCCCCTCCACCAGTCTCGCCCCCTTCAAATCACCTTACTCTACCTGCATAAAAGAAGGCTAATCCCACGAGTATTTATGAACTAATCCCTTCTCTGTAAAGTATTTATCTAATCTAATTTTGAAGGAAGCAAGTGTCACTGCATCAGCGACATCCCCTGGTAGCATATTCCAATGTCCTACAACCCTTCTACTGAAAAATGACTGTCGTAGCCTAGTCCTACTTTGTTTCATAATGAGTTTATGCTGATGACCTCTACCTCGATTTTCCCTATTGAACTCAAACATACCCTTTAAATATCCAGAATGCTGACTATTTACAAATTTGAAGACTTCAATTAGATCTCCTCTTAGCCTTCTATATCTAAGTGAAAACATACCCTGACGCTGATAGTCAGACAGGAGGTTATAGACGGACGGTTATAGACAGGTCATATACATGAGGTCAAAGGCAGGCGGTCATAGACAGGTCATATAGATGAGGTCATAGACAGGCGGTCATAGACAGGCGGTCATAAACAGGTGGTCATAGACAGGCGGTCATAGACAGACGGTCATAGACAGGCTGAGATAGACAAGGATGAGGTAGGGCAGGCGGTCACCTGGTACTGGATGAGGTAGGGAAGGCAGTCACCTGATACTGGATGAGGTAGGGCAGGCGGTCACCTGATACTGGATGAGGTAGGGCAAGCGGTCACCTGATACTGGATGAGGTAGGGCAGGCGGTCACCTGATACTGGATGAGGTAGGGCAGACAGTCCCCTGATACTGGACGAGGTAGGGCAAGCGGTCACCTGATACTGGATGAGGTAGGGCAGGCGGTCACCTGATACTGGATTAGTTAGGGCAGGCGGTCACCTGATACTGGATGAGGTAGGGCAGGCGGTCACCTGATACTGGATGAGGTAAGGCAGGCGGTCACCTGATACTGGATGAGGTAGGGCAGGCGGTCACCTGATACTGGATGAGGTAGGGCAGGCGGTCACCTGATACTGGATGAGGTAGGGCAGGCGGTCACCTGATACTGGATGAGGTAGGGCAGGTGGTCACCTGATACTGGATGAGGTAGGGCATGCGGTCACCTGATACTGGATGAGGTAGGGCATGCGGTCACCTGATACTGGATGAGGTAGGGCAAGTGGTCACCTGATACTGGATGAGGTAGGGCAGGCGGTCACCTGATACTGGATGAGGTAGGGCAGGCGGTCACCTGATACTGGATGAGGTAGGGCAGGCGGTCACCTGATACTGGATGAGGTAGGGCGGGCGGTCACCTGATACTGGATGAGGTAGGGCATGCGGTCACCTGATACTGGATGAGGTAGGGCAGGCGGTCACCTGATACTGGATGAGGTAGGGCAGGCGGTCACCTGATACTGGATGAGGTAGGGCATGCGGTCACCTGATACTGGATGAGTTAGGGCAGGCGGTCACCTGATACTGGATGAGGTAGGGCAGGCGGTCACCTGATACTGGATGAGTTAGGGCAGGCGGTCACCTGATACTGGATGAGGTAGGGCAGGCGGTCACCTGATACTGGATGAGGTAGGGCAGGTGGTCACCTGATACTGGATGAGGTAGGGCAGGTGGTCACCTGATACTGGATGAGGTAGGGCGGGCGGTCACCTGATACTGGATGAGGTAGGGCAGGCGGTCACCTGATACTGGATGAGTTAGGGCAGGCGGTCACCTGATACTGGATGAGGTAGGGCAGGCGGTCACCTGATACTGGATGAGGTAGGGCAGGCGGCTGCCCAGCAGCGTCATGTTAGTCTGGATGTCCAGCACCAGCCGGACGGGCCGGTTGAGCACCACGGCGGCGACGGCGGCCGCGCCGGAGACGCGACTGGGGTGCTGCAGCTTACTACCATAACCGCCACCCAGTCGACGCACAGACATGTTGATCCTGCCAACAGGCACAGAGTCTGAGTGAGCTTCAAAATTAGCCACATTTTACATATTACTCGTATATCGACACCATTTTAATGTTAGGATACCGACATGTGTATAAAATCGCATGTTTCTGCGATTTTTTTGCGACATTTTGGACGTGATTATATTACGAGGCGAACTACTTGGGTGGTAAGCACTAATGATCTGCATTTCAGTCGGCTAGCTTTCAAAGACTTTCATTTAACATACGATGATAATTATCGGCAATGTTGATAAAATCGCCAGTCTCACTTGTTCATGGGTAGCTTGGTGAGCTGCGACACCACCAGGTTGACGTCCCGCATGTCCTGTGTGGCGCTATGCAGGTCCAGCTGGTCGTCATCGCGGGGCACAGCGCGTGCCGTCTGCGTCTCAAACGTGAAGTGGTACTGGCCGCCGATGTTCAGCTCCCCGCTCACCTGACGCATACCTGACAGACGAGAGGGGACGGCAGGTGTCAGAGAGGGAAAATCACAGGGATGAAGCTCCCCGCTCACCTGACGCATACCTGACAGACGAGAGGGAAGTGAGCTGTTAGGCGGGGATAAATCATGTGGACGAAATGCATACGTCTTACGTGTGAGACAGATCGAGGCCGGCGTGAGATTGAGGTAAATCACGGAGATGGGATCAGTCAGATGGGCTAGGAGGAGGAATAATGAATGCAAATAACATTCTTGCCGCATAAACCGTTGGGATGATTTCACAGCTGCAGCAAACTAAATAGGTTTTTCTGATTCTGGAACTGGGTGTGTCAACCCACTATCAAACAGCCCTTAGTTTGAACGAATGCAGAGACAATGATATTAATCTCCATTCTCCACGCAAGCTCATATGCTTAATAACAAAACAGGACACTTCTGGAGCCTGTGTTGCCCAGGCCGGAGACATACCACGTTTGTTGCTGGTGGTACGGCTGGTGGTGGCGGCTGACCCGCCCTGTGCCTTCAGGGCTTCCTTGATGGTCAGCACGGGAGGCTGGACGTCTGTGTAGGTGACCTTGACGAGGAGCGCCGCGTTCCGAGCCACGTCCTGTGTCTCTGCCACCAGCAGACCCACAGCCTGGCCGTAATACTGCACCTGGCCGCTGGTGAACAGCTGTCCAACACACACATATCGACGGTCAGGGGCCAAGAAGGTTAACTCAAGGCAGTGGTCAGCATAGGGCCCTGAGACAGAGTACTTGTGTCGCTGGATTAATTCGTTCCTTTGTAATCCTTCAACTGTAAGATATACGATACGAAGTCCCTCATCGGATTACTGCAGTGCTCACGTACTGCACGCACTCATCAAGCGGCATTCCATACAGCACACGCCAACTGGAATCGGGTCTAAGTCCGCACTCTCAGTCTTGTGACGCCCAACAGGATAAACAGCCAGTGTCAACAATTTCTGATGACAGCCACCTCCATGGGCATATCTCACCTCCTCCTGGTGAACCCAGTCACTGCAGGTGTTGTGGGGATATATTATCTCCTCCTGGTGAACCCAGTCACTGCAGGTGTTGTGGGGATATATCACCTCCTCCTGGTGTATCCCATCACTGAAGGTGTTGTGGGGATATCTCACCTCCTCCTGGTGGACCCCGTTCGTCGTCACTGCAGGTGTTGTGGGGATATCTCACCTCCTCCTGGTGTATCCCGTCACTGCAGGTGTTGTGGAGATATCTCACCTCCTCCTGGTGTACCCCATCACTGCAGGTGTTGTGGGGATATATCATCTCCTCCTGGTGTACCCCGTCACTGCAGGTGTTGTGGGGATATCTCACCTCCTCCTGGTGTACCTCGCCACTGCAGGTGTTGTGGGGATATATCATCTCCTCCTGGTGTATTGTAGCGAGATACATTTTAAATTTTCCAAAAGAAACAGAGGGAAAAAGAAGAAAGTATAAGCAGCAGAATAGAAACATTCCAAAAAGCAAAAGCTATGTATATTTTAAAAACTGAACATGGAAGAAACGGCGGCCGTGTGGACGTCAAAAACTTTAACAGTGGAGACGCCGGCTGAAGCCGCTCCCCCTCCCTCCCCCTACGCAGGCAACAAATACCCTCGTTCCGGCCTGTGTACCGCCAGGGTGTCGCTATTACGGCACCTGGCCCATGAAACGACGTCAAAACAGCAGCTGCACGGCGCCATTAAGCGTGAGCGCCGGCCAGCGGCCCGGGTCACGTACGGCGCTCGGCAGAAGCCTCTGCGCAGGACCCTGACCCAGATCACGGCAGCAAGCTCCGCCTCTGGGCCGCTGTAGACAGCAGTTCCGGCCGCCGCAGGCATCCACAGGCCGTTGCAGCTGGGTGAAAAAGGACCAATGACAGGACAGCAAAAAGGGAATCGAAATTAAAACCGAGTGGAGAAAAATCACGGCAGCAAGGCGCCAATCTGGCAACTGACCTGATTTTTCAAGCACAAAATTGATAAAAGGGCCTGCAAGAGGGGTGAAGGAGGTGGGCAGATCGAACAGCAGAGCAGCAAGGACGGGACCGATCTTCAAATTGCCGATAGTGCGCCCAGGCCTCCAAACAGTCCAAGTAAGTTTCAGAGGAACAGAGTTCGGCAGTGAGCAGGGACGGAAGCAGGCTGGGGCCGCGGCTCCTCGCCGCGAGCCTCAGTCTCAGAGGAGACAAGATGGGGCAGTGAGTAGGGACGGAAGCAGGCTGGGGCCGCGGCTCCTCGCCGCGAGCCTTAGTCTCAGAGAAGCCGCGTCAAGGACCATCACAAGTCAGCCTTCAAGATTTGCTGTTGTTTAGTTCTATAAATTTCATACTGGAGAAAGTAGCCGCATTTCACATCAAGTAAGGTCGGAAAGTCTGTACAATCCTTATACCCTCCTTATAATCCATGGTCAGTTAATTTGTTGTGCATCTGAACACCATACAAATTTAATTTGCACCGTGTTTCGGCCGGTTTTTTTCTTCTTCTTCGTCGTTTTGTTCTTCTCTCATTGAACTCCCCTGCTATTTGGGCATTTGTTTGGTCATGTAGTCACGATATTCTTAATTATGCCTACGCGAGTATGTGTATGGTTGAAAAATTATCATATATTGATTGCCTGACTAGTTATAACTTCTAACGTAAATAAAAACTCTGATATGGTTTGGACGTTTATGTTTGCGTCTTTTATAACTCTCGTGCTTTAAATGCAACCGATTATGGAGCTTGTGCCAATGCTGGTGGTGGTCGCCGATGGGATTTATTTGACTGGTTGACTGTTCGAACTGATGTGACTGATGTGACTGGCTGAATTTTGTTGACTCTATTCGAACTGCTGCCTATAAGACGAATGATATTGTATTCACGAGACAATTAACTTGAACTATCGGTGCACAATTTTCTGTAAATATAGCCTTGTGTGAATTACCTAGTGCTCTAATTCGGAATGTGACTGAAAGATGGATTGAGGAAGGAATATCAATGAGATGGAGCGCTAGCTTGAGGGGAAGTCACGTAATATAATTAGTAATGTTAACGTAAAAATATATATGTAGGGACAAGCGATGATGTGACTTCAATGCTTCCAAGGCAGGGTAATGTAATTTTTGCGGCTAGATGTGATGAAATACTCAATTCAAGGTTCCGAGGTTTAATGTTTATTTTGGTGAACAATGTTTACTGATATATTGAAGGCCAACTGTTTCTGGTAAAACCCGAGTGATGTGATAATTATGTGAAATACCCGTACTGAAAATTTTCAGGAATGGCTAACCCGATTGCCAGCAGACAGGGTGACCGATATTTTTTCTTAACCTTGCCATTCAATTATCCGGTTCGGTTGATTATTTGGTCTGATTTGTGACATTTTCAAATCCGGTCAAATTAACTTCACTGTGGTTAATTTGCAATTTAATCTGTAAGCCTTTTTACGCAATCTTTGATGTCAGGATCGGTTGATGACAGGGTCATCATTTCAACGTTTCGGCATATACAAACAGATCATTTAGGGATTGTGTCGTGAGGATTTTGATAAACAGGTCTTATTGACGAATTGTCGAGTATGTGCTAATATTGTTTCCACACAGCCCTAAGCCGCCGATAATTGCAAGACTTTTAATTTAATTTTGTTAAGCAACGTTATTTTCATTAAGTTCAAAGCTAACTGAGTAAAGTAAATATTTCCCAAGGAAAAGGAAAGTGAGGAAGGCTGTGTTGGAATGTTTACGATTCTCGCAGTTAACTGTCTCCTTAACAAGCGCGAAATTATGGGATGGTTGTTTGCTCTATGGAAAGATATGGCGGTATGATACAAATCACGGTCATGTACAATTTCGTCCCTGTTCATCTCGCTGTTAAAAATTAACTGCCAGAATAAAATCGCTGTCATGAAAAATTCGCACAAGTGTCCACACGGCCAGCGTCACCGATCATCGCTACCGGCCGCTGGGACACTGACCCCACGCGCCCGATCCCAAAACACATGACGTCATGAACCCCCTCCCCTGGACGAGAGGGTCCGGCCAGACGGTCAGACGCTAGCCTAACGAGGGGAAAACCCGTGGATTTCGCTCAGGTGGGACAGTTGTTGTACATACAGAAAAGTACTGAGCACCAAGTACCAGGTGTCCGTACCGAGTACCGAGTACCGAGTACCCAGTACCGAGTAGCGAGTACCGAGTACCGAGTACCGAGTACCGTGTACCGAGTACCGAGTACCGAGTACCGAGTACCGAGTACCGAGTACCGAGTACCGAGTACCGAGTACCGAGTACCGAGTACCGAGTACCGAGTACCGAGTACCGAGTACCGAGTACCGAGTACCGAGTACCGAGTACCGAGTACCGAGTACCGAGTACCGAGTACCGAGTACCGAGTACCGAGTACCGAGTACCGAGTACCGAGTACCGAGTACCGAGTACCGAGTACCGAGTACCGAGTACCGAGTACCGTGTACCGAGTACCGAGTACCGTGTACCGAGTACCGAGTACCGAGTACCGAGTAACGTGTACCGATTACCGAGTACCTAGTACCGTGTACCGAGTACCAAGTACCGAGTACCGAGTACCGAGTGCCGAGTACCGAGTACCGCGTACCAAGTACCGAGTACCGATAACCGAGTAACCGAGTACCGAGTACCGAGTAGTGAGTACCGATTTCTGAGTACGCATTCCTGAGTAACGAGTACCGAGTACCGAGTGTCGAGTACCGAGTGCCGAGTACCGAGTACCAGGTGCCGAGTGCCGAGTGCCGAGTACCGAGTACCAAGTGCCGAGTACTGAGTACTGAGTACTGAGTACTGAGCATCGAGTACCGAGTACTGAGTACCGATTACCAATTACAGAAACACGACCCGTGGTACACTATAGTCACAAAATACACTACACAATATACACTACACAATATACACTACACAATATACCCTACACAATATACACTACACAATATACACTACACAATATACACTACACAGCATAAACTACACACACTCCACAAATACACTACAAATGGTATCACGCCGGCGACGCTTCTTCACGCTAACAGTTATAAGATAAATACATACATACATACATACATACATACATACATACATACATACATACATACATACATACATACATACATACATACATACATACATACATACATACATACATACATACATACATACATACATACATACATACATACATACATACATACATACATACATACATACATACATACATACATACATACATACATACATACATACATACATACATACATACATACATACATACATACATACATACATACATACATACATACATACATACATACATACATACATACATACATACATACATACATACATACATACATACATACATACATACATACATACAAACATACAGGCAAACAGGCATACAGGCATTCAGGCATTCAGGCATACAGGCATACAAGCACACAGGCACACAGGCACACAGGCACACAGGCACACAGGCACACAGGCACACAGGCACACAGGCATACAGGCATACAGGCATACAGGCATACAGGCATACAGGCATACAGGCATACAGGCATACAGGCGTACAGGCGTACAGGCGTACAGGCGTACAGGCGTACAGGCGTACAGGCGTACAGGCGTACAGGCGTACAGGCGTACAGGCGTACAGGCGTACAGGCGTACAGGCATACAGGCATACAGGCATACAGGCATACAGGCATACAAGCATACAGGCATACAGGCATACAGGCATACAGGCATACAGGCATACAGGCATACAGGCATACAGGCATACAGGCATACAGGCATACAGGCATACAGGCATACAGGCATACAGGCATACAGGCATACAGGCATACAGGCATACAGGCATACAGGCATACAGGCATACAGGCATACAGGCATACAGGCATACAGGCATACAGGCATACAGGCATACATACTTGGAATCATGCATGCATACTGTACGTACACTACATACAAACGTGCAGACGCACGCCCAGAGACAACCGTGCGCGTGGAGCCGGGGCAAATAGGATACAACGCACGAGGGAGGTATGACGATAACAGCATGGTGTAAACTGACAGTGGGAAATAATAGACAAGATTGTGAGGAGGCCTAGACAATACGTAGCCGCGCCCCTGTGCGTAATATGCCTGCCGACACGGTCTGCTGCACAACGGGTGATGGGGGAAAGGGGGTGGAGTTGAATGGGAATTCAACTAAGAGGAGACCCTTTTAACAAAAGATGGCAAAGGTCTCAGATGTATAGACCGGTTTCGGTGGGAATATTTAGTTCGGAAGGAGAAAGTTGTGTTTCCAGGAGAATGGGAGTTAGATGATGATGAGATTGTTTGTTTTTTTGGGTCCATTCCGCGATGCCAAGAAGTGAGCTGGATCGCGCGCCATAAGTCGCGAAATACTGGCGGGCACTCGAAAGAGTCCGGTAACGCCAGGTTCTGGGAAACCAGGAGGGCCAGAATGGCCATCCGCCTCAGGTAAATACCGTAGGAGGAGTCAGGGTGCTGAGGTGGTGACGTGTGCGGTCCGGAATGACCATCCGCCCCAGATAAATGCCGTAGGAGGAGTCAGGGTGCTGGGGTGGCGACGTGTGAGGGCCAGCAGGGCCATCCGCCTCAGGTAAATGCTGTAGGAGGAGTCAGGGTGCTGAGGTGGTGACGTGTACGGGCCGGAATGGCCATCCGCCCCAGATAAATGCCGTAGGAGAAGTCAGGGTGCTTGGGTGGCGACGTGTGGGGGCCAGAATGGCCATCCGCCTCAGGTAAATGCCGTAGGAGGAGTCAGGGTGCTGAGGTGGTGACGTGTGCGGGCCGGAATGGCCATCCGCCCCAGATAAATGCCGTAGGAGGATTCAGGGTGCTGGGGTGGCGACGTATGAGGGCCAGAATGGCCATCCGCCTCAGGTAAATGCCGTAGGAGGAGTCAGGGTGCTGAGGTGGTGACGTGTGCGGGCCGGAATGGCCATCCGCCCCAGATAAATGCCGTAGGAGAAGTCAGGGTGCTGGGGTGGCGACGTGTGAGGGCCAGAATGGCCATCCGCCTCAGGTAAATGCCGTAGGAGGAGTCAGGGTGCTGAGGTGGTGACGTGTGCGGGCCGGAATGGCCATCCGCCCCAGATAAATGCCGTAGGAGGAGTCAGGGTGCTGGGGTGGCGACGTGTGCGGGCCAGAATGGCCATCCGCCCCAGATAAATGTCGTAGGAGGAGTCAGGGTGCTGGGGTGGCGACGTGTGAGGGCCAGAATGGCCATCCGCCTCAGGTAAATGCCGTAGGAGGAGTCAGGGTGCTGAGGTGGTGACGTGTGCGGGCCGGAATGGCCATCCGCCCCAGATAAATGCCGTAGGAGGAGTCAGGGTGCTGGGGTGGCGACGTGTGCGGGCCGGAATGGCCATCCGCCCCAGATAAATGCCGTAGGAGGAGTCAGGGTGCTGGGGTGGCGACGTGTGGGCCGGAATGGCCATCCACCTCAGATAAATGCCGTAGGAGGAGTCAGGGTGCTGAGGTGGCGTGGATTGGCGATTGGGGCACCACGGAAACCGCAGTAAGTCGTGGATCCCAGCAGCAGTGTGCGGCAGGAATGGACCCAGACAGAAAAGCATGTGTGAGGTTATTCATATTTTCATTTGGTGGATTTAATAGTTAGAGTGGAAAGTTATCCATAGTGAAGAGCTGAGTACATCGGAGACGAAATTCGCTCAGTGAACCAGCTGTTACCCTGGTGCGTTCCCTGTGTAACTATCCCCACGCACCACTGGTGGGGATAGGAAAAGAGGGAGGGGTCAGGAAGACGAACCTGGCAGTTTACTGCAAAGTATGAAAGATATTGATGATTGAGTGAATGTCTGGGGAGAGTCTGAGTGAAAGGATGTATGAATGTGTTAGTTCCAGTGGGAGTTCGTCCTCAGCGTAGCGTTGCACTGGGTATGCAGAATATACATGGAACCGATCACAGAACTCACGGTGTGATAATCTGAGAGACAAGCCGTTGGTGAAATTATGTAAGGAGGAGCCAGAGGGCCATTGGTGCCGGCTCACGGACAAGGAAACCCGGACCTTATTCCACCGGACCAACTCCCGATTAACTCGCTAAACTTCACCACCCCACCCTAACCGTGCAGCGACCTATGTGCTCGCCGATGATTGACCTGCCTCCAAAATAAAAATGTATGTACAGGTTGAGCTCGATTCTGCATTTTAACCACACAATTTAGTATTATCTCGAAAACACGGGGATATAACATTCTGAAAATGCCATATTTCGACTCCTGATCTCAAGAAAACCCCGTGAGCAAAATTTTAATAATGTTGCAAATTGTTGACAATTGTTGCAAGCAGTTCTAATTGTTGCAGATTAAGCCAGAGAGCCTCAAAATTTATGTAATTCCATTCAGCGGCCCAAAATTAACCAGAAAAAGAGTTTTTAAAAAAAAAATCAAAAAAATGTTGCAATGTTGAACAAAATGGCAGAGGTCCTTGCAGAAGCGAAAACCCGTTACAGTATCCCGTCACTGCAGGTGTTGTGGAGATATCTCACCTCCTCCTGGTGTACCCCATCACTGCAGGTGTTGTGGGGATATATCATCTCCTCCTGGTGTACCCCGTCACTGCAGGTGTTGTGGGGATATCTCACCTCCTCCTGGTGGACCCCGTTCGTCGTCACTGCAGGTGTTGTGGGGATATCTCATCTCCTCCTGGTGGACCCCGTCACTGCAGGTGTTGTGGAGATATCTCACCTCCTCCTGGTGTACCCCATCACTGCAGGTGTTGTGGGGATATATCATCTCCTCCTGGTGTACCCCGTCACTGCAGGTGTTGTGGGGATATCTCACCTCCTCCTGGTGTACCCCGCCACTGCAGGTGTTGTGGGGATATCTCACCTCCTCCTGGTGTACCCCATCACTGCAGGTGTTGGAGATATCTCACCTCCTCCTGGTGCACCCCGCCACTGCAGGTGTTGTGGGATATCTCACCTCCTCCTGGTGTACCCCGCCACTGCAGGTGTTGTGGGGATATCTCGCCTCCTCCTGGTGTACCCCGCCACTGCAGGTGTTGTGGGGATATCTCACCTCATCCTGGTGTATCCCGTCACTGCAGGTGTTATGGGATATCTCACCTCCTCCTGGTGTACCCCATCACTGCAGGTGTTGTGGTGATATCTCACCTCCTCCTGGTGTACCCCGTCACTGCAAGTGTTGTGTGGATATATCATCACCTCCTGGTGTACCCCATCACTGCAGGTGTTGTGGAGATATCTCACCTCCTCCTGGTGTACCCCGTCACTGCAGGTGTTGTGGGATATCTCACCTCCTCCTGGTGTACCCCGTCACTGCAGGTGTTGTGGGGATATATCATCTCCTCCTGGTGTACCCCATCACTGCAGGTGTTGTGGGGATATCTCACCTCCTCCTGGTGTATCCCGTCACTGCAGGTGTTGTGGGGATATATCATCTCCTCCTGGTGTACCCCGCCACTGCAGGTGTTGTGGGATATCTCACCTCCTGGTGTACCGCACCACTGCAGGTGCTGTGAGATATCTCACCTCCTGGTGTACCCCATCACTGTAGGTGTTGTGGGATATCTCACCTCCTGGTGTACCCCGCCACTGCAGGTGTTGTGGGATATCTCACCTCCTGGTGTACCGCGCCACTGCAGGTGCTGTGGGATATCTCACCTCCTGGTGTACCCCATCACTGCAGGTGTTGTGGGATATCTCATCTCCTCCTGGTGTATCCCATCACTGCAGGTGTTGGAGATATCTCACCTCCTCCTGGTGTACCCAGTCACTGCAGGTGTTGTGAGGATATCTCACCTCCTCCTGGTGTATCCCGTCACTGTAGGTGTTGTGGGGATATATCACCTCCTCCTGGTGTACCCCGTCACTGCAGGTGTTGTGAGGATATCTCACCTCCTGGTGTACCCCATCACTGCAGGTGTTGTGGGGATATACCATCTCCTCCTGGTGTACCCCATCACTGCAGGTGTTGTGAGGATATCTCACCTCCTGGTGTACCCCATCACTGCAGGTGTTGTGGGGATATATCACCTCCTCCTGGTGTACCCCGTCACTGCAGGTGTTGTGGGGATATCTCACCTCCTGGTGTACCCTGTCACTGCAGGTGTTGTGGGGATATCTCACCTCCTCCTGGTGTACCCCATCACTACAGGTGTTGTGGGGATATCTCACCTCCTCCTGGTGTATCCCGTCACTGCAGGTGTTGTGGGGATATCTCACCTCCTGGTGTACCCTGTCACTGCAGGTGTTGTGGGGATATCTCGCCTCCTCCTGGTGTACCCCGCCACTGCAGGTGTTGTGAGGATATCTCACCTCCTGGTGTACCCCATCACTACAGGTGTTGTGGGATATCTCACCTCCTCCTGGTGTACCTTGTCACTGCAGGTGTTGTGGGGATATCTCACCTCCTCCTGGTGTACCCCATCACTACAGGTGTTGTGGGGATATCTCACCTCCTCCTGGTGTATCCCGTCACTGCAGGTGTTGTGGGATATCTCACCTCCTCCTGGTGTACCCCGTCACTGCAGGTGTTGTGGGGATATACCATCTCCTCCTGGTGTACTCCGTCACTGCAGGTGTTGTGGGGATATCTCACCTCCTCCTGGTGCACCCCGCCACTGCAGGTGTTGTGGGGAAATCTCACTTCCTCCTGGTGTACCCCATCACTGCAGGTGTTGTGGGCCATATCTCACCTCCTCCTGGTGTACCCATCACTGCAGGCGTTGAGGGGATATATCACCTCCTCCTGGTGTACCCCATCACTGCAGGTGTTGGAGATATCTCACCTCCTCCTGGTGGACCCCGTCACTGCAGGTGTTATTCTCTCCCGGGATGTCGGAGGCCGAGATGAAGGCCACCACTCCCGGCACTGCCAGAGCCTCGGCCGGGTCCACGGCAGACACGGTGCCACGAGCCACGGTGGTCTGCACGTAGGCGGCGTACAGCTCCCCGGCCTCAGGAGCCTCGTCTCCCGTGAACTTAGCCTCGCCTGACGAGCGGATACGGGAGAACGTGTGACTTCATAACCTCAGTAGGGATGATTTCTACTGCTGCACACATTGGACAGCGGAATTATCGTGCTGAGTAAACTCAACAGCACAGACATCAAGCTGGACACTGAACAATGAAAGGGTGTAGTGAAAATATAATCGTTAGTTCATGCTAGTGTTAATCTTATATTCCTTCATGCAATTATATTTTATATCAATAGATACATCCAATAATCCAAATACGTACGCCGAAGCAGCAATACGGGTTTGCTTGTCTCAGAGCGGATATCCTCGCTCATGCGGGAAAGTTATGATTTCCCCCTGCATCGTACCGGATGTCTGTGCCTGCGCCTCCAACTTGGGGATGGCCTTGTTGACTGGCCACAGCGTCTGGTCGGTGTCGAACTGCTGAGTGCCCGAGCTGAGCGGGTGTGTGAGGTCGTCACCACCGGAGCGGAGCGGCGCCGGTACCTGGTCACCCAGAACGTGCAGCACCATCTGTACAGATAACACGGCTGGGTTAGGATGGCAGTACCTACAGACGCAGATGGAGCGTAACCAGAGCCGGCACAGTATTCTAGGACCGTAAGCTATACAGGAAAACAGGGCTGAGTTGGGACAGCAGTATAGACGATAAGGATTGTGCAGAAGAGCACAGCCATTCAGACACATGGCCTCTTCCTCCTTCACTCTCCGGCCTTGTCGGGGCTGCTACAGTGTTGGGCTAAGGTGCTGACCTTGTACAGCAGGGCGGTGGCCAGGCTGCGGCGGTAGGCAGGGTCAGCCTCACTGGACTGAGGTACTGACCTTGTACAGCAGGGCGGTGGCCAGGCTGCGGCGGTAGGCGGGGTCGCCCCCGGACGGGTCCGGGGTGGGCACCACCTCAGTTTGCAGCGCAAACAGCGCCCCCTGCATGGTCTCCTCGTCCGACAGTGACCTCCCGAGCAGGAACGTCTCGGTCATGGTGGCGTGCAGCTGTGGGAAAATGGACATCACATCACACATCAGTCATATGTCAACCAGGGCAGTTGTGGGAGGAGGGACACCAGAAACCAGTCAATGACCAGGCGACCCGGCACCGGGCAAATATGGACCCGGGCACGCTCTCAGTTACAATCATGCTAATCGATGCTTCAACATGATGACGTCACGTTGATAAGGCTGGTTTAAATACGTAGTAGTACGTACGTATACATCTAGTACGTACATATGTGTGTGATGAAAAAGAAAGGCTGTAGTGAGTCGACCACCGTCCAAGTAATGTTATGAGAGTGGCATTGGCATTTCAACTAACGTAGGGACGGCGAGGTGTACTTTGGCGCAAACACAAACATTTACTACGAACGAAAGGTCACGTCATGCATTGCGCTAATCCATCATGACGTCACTTTACTCACAAAATCGGCGCTGATTCCTCCGAACAGCAGAGTGGGCTTCTCGATGACCTTGAATGAGCTGTCCAGGGGCAGGACGAAGACAGCGTTCACATAGGCGTGGGAGCTGATGGCTCGCGGTGTGATCTGCAGCAGGGAGAGACGCGCGGGCATAGAAAGTCACACAAAGTGACAAGTCACAAAGAAAGTCACACTCTGAAAAAATATAACTATCGGGCACAACAGCATGTGATCCATTGTCGTTTCGCCTAATTCACATTTACGACGACGAAGACATAACAAGGCGGCTCCCTGGGATTAAAATGTGGATTGGATGGAGTCATGGATTAAATGTATTGGAAATGAATATACTTCGCAGATAGCAATATAATATGTCGGTAAAATACAACATCCAAACTTTGAGATATATTTATGGGAATTAGTATTGCAACAGCAGTGGATTGCAATATGTACGGGGTATATGACCGTTAATCATACCTTGTACGACTTGTAGACGTATTTCGTCTCGTCCAGAGTAGACAGGGTGATCGACACGATCACCTTCTTGGTCATATCCTCGTTGAGAAGCTGCTCTACAGATACCTCCGATGTGGCAGCGTTCTCGTCGGCTGTGTAAGCACAAGATCGAAGGATACGTTAGAGTGGCAAAGAATATCCAGATACCCGATTCAAGATCACTGACAGAAATCGGTACCTGCCAGCACCGTTAAAGGAAATAGTTCACCTTCGGAAAATTTTCAGAACACGATTTTATTATATTTTGTAATACAGTTTCTTTTTTTCTTTTCAAAAATGGCCCTACATCGCGCCAATTCAGGACAGAAGGTCGTAAATTATTAATGTTATGGTGTGCGTTATTGGTCTGCGCATGCTCAGACCAGTGCTGGCACTCTCAGACGGTACGGTATATCATATATGCGCCGCATTCCTTCATCCTTTCATCGACATCGGACCTGGGACGACTACCAGCCAGCCTTCTCCAGCCCTCCACCGCTTCCGGGTGCGGAACCCTGACCACGTGCGTGTGGCAGGGTTGTAGACCCTTAGATAGGTAGACTTTATATATTTTTAAGTAGGTAGACTCTTTAGATACAAATTTTTTATTGGCAATAGGCCTCCTCCACGGTTTAGGTCCCCTCCAGTCTTTGGAGTTAACTTGCAGTTGCCAACACGCTCTGTCGTGTGTGGCAATTAACGTAAACAGTTAGCCCCCATCCTATCCCCTCCTGAGCCACGACGATGGCTACCCCCCCCCCCCCCCCCCGGAACCCCCCCCCCCCCCCCCCCCCCCGACCTGCCCGACCCCCCTCCGGGGTTTTCCGGCTCGCGACCGCGTGCCCCCCTGGACGGTCCCCTTCCCCGCCCCCTTCAGGGGCCCAGCCCGCCTCGTCCAGGGGCCCGGCTACCGCCTAACAACGATCCCCCCAGCGGCCCGGCGTTCCTCTTGATGAAGAGGCTCGACGCTGTGCCGTTTAGGTCCATGAACCCCTTCGCCATAAGGCGGGGGATTTATGCGATCTGTGGTGGGGACGTTGCTACGGCAAAGTCCATCCGCTCTGGCGCTCTGCTCCTGCAGACGTTCAACGGACAGCAGAACGAGGCGCTGCTGAGCCTGAAATCCTTTGCCTGTGTAGCGGTGAAGGTTGAGGTCTCTCTCCACCTGAACTCGGTGGAGGGCCTCATCTTGTGCCCCGAGGTGGCAACCCTCTCAGAGGAGAACATCCTCTGGGAGCTGGAGACCCAGGGGGTGGTGGAGGTGGTGCGGCTCAAGTCGCAAAGACAAGAGCAGCCCAACCCCCTGCTAAGACTGCGGTTCAAAGGCCTTGAGCTGCCGAGCCGCGTCTTTTGCGGTTACATTAAGGTTAATGTAACCAGGTGGGTCCGGCCTCCCCGGCAGTGCCGCAAGTGCTGGCAGTTCGGCCACACGACGGCCAGCTGCCACTCGCGCAGCGACACCTGTGGCAAGTGTGCGATGCAGCACAACACGGATGACTGCACCGCCGCAGCGAAGTGCTGCGCCGGCTGCGGCGACGCCCACCCAGCCTGGTTCCGGCGCTGTCCGGTCCAGGTGGCGTTTGTGGAGGCGGAGCGGGTCCAAAACGGAGCCGGTCACACGCCATCCCTGTCCCCAGCCCTGTCCCCCACCGCGTGGCCGCCGCTGCCCACCGCAGCCCCAGCCAACCAGACCCCCGGTGCTCGCCCTCTGCTCCTTTCGCAGACGGAGTCGCAGCCCAGAACCCCGAAGAGGGGTTACCCGCCACTAAACGTGCTGCCCCGCCCAACCCGCCCAACCCCAGCCGAGTCCACCCCGGCTCCCTCTCCCTCCTTCGGGTCACCCTCCCTCCGCCGGGAGTCTCGTTCCACGGAGGAACCCTCCCCACCCTCCTCGTCAGACGACGAAACCCTCCTGCGGACCGCCTCTCTGAAGGCCGCCCGCTCCCAGCGCTACCGCTCCAACTCCCCGCCCTCCCGCCCCTCCTCCCAACCCCGGGCCACTGAGGAGAGCCCGACCCCCTCCCCGCCATCCCGGTCATGGTCGAAGCGCCCCCGCTCCCGCAAACCCAGGCACACCCGAGCGACCGCAGGGCGCGGTCCGGACAGCAGCGACTAATAATGAACCAGTCAGAATTCGTCCTCCAATGGGATGTTAGATCTTTAATATCCCATTGGGGGCAATTCAAACATTACGTCTTAAATAGTAATCCGTTAGTAGCCGCTGTTCAGGAAACCCATTGTATTGACGCCGACTTTAATAATTATACTTTTAAAATCCCCGGCTATAGTCTATATACAAATAACGTAAACGCATCACTGCGCCGAGGCGGCTCGGCCTTGCTTATTTCAAACCAACTTTTGCATCACCAAATCGACCTTCAAACAACCTTAGACGCAGTCGGCGTTAATATTAAAATCGCTCAGCTAGAACTAACTCTTATCTCTATTTATTTCCGTCCTACTGAGGACATAGACATTGATTCTTTTCCCAGCTTATTACAAATATTAACACCCCGTGTCTGATTATGGGCGATTTCAACGCGCATAGTCGGACATGGGGTTGCAGCCGGAACACCCGCAGAGGCCAAATTATGCTGGACTTACTGGACCGGCATAATTTGGTCTTCCTTAACGATCAGTCACCCACACACATACACCACTCAGGAGGCGAGGTGACTTACAGCGCCATTGATCTCGCCTTCGTCACACCACGCATCGCGACTCTTTTCACATTTAATGTACAATCTGACCCACTTTTTAGCGATCATTACCCAATTCACTTAGAACTTCAAGTCCCTTCAGGACAGACAAATTTTTACTCTCTGCCTAGATGGAACCTTCGCAAAGCCGACTGGTCCCTCCTTTCAAAAACACATTGACACTAGTCACCCCGCAGACTCCCAGACCGACATTAACACATTTCTAAACACTATTCTCGCATCAGCACATCAGCACATTCCACACACACGCACACACACACAACACCACCCGAGGCAGCGTACTGCCCCGTGGTGGAACACAGAATGCCAAAGAGCTGTTGCCCTCCGGAAAAGAGCATTTGGGAAATTTCAAGCTTGTATAACTGCAGAAAACGAACACGAAGTACGGAAAACTCGCTCTTTGGCTTAAACAATCATTGACAAAGCAAAAAAAGAATCTTGGCAGGAATTCTCATCTACCTTTAATCGATTTACCTCCCTCTCAAAAATTTGGACATTAATTAGATCGTTTTCAAATAAAAGACCACCGTCATACAAAATCCCACACTTACAAATACACAACACATCTTACACGCTTCCCCTAGAGGTGGCAACACAATTTGCACAACACTACGCTAACATATCATCAACACAACAATGTACACCAACTTTTACTAACCAACTTAACGATCAATTTCAATCTATTAGCTTTGACTCTAATAACGTAGAAATATACAACTCTCTTTTTACCAACTCAGAGTTAACGTACGCTATAGGTAAATGTGGTAAAACTTCTGTAGGGTCAGATCAAATTGACTACTCCTTCTTTAAAAACTTGACAGAGACTGGTCTCACCAACTTACTAACAGCCTTCAATACCATGTGGTTTGACGGCACTTTCCCTGAATCTTGGCATAATAGTACGCTAATTCCTATACTTAAATCTCGCAAACCTAAATCTTCTCCCGCTAGCTATCGCCCTATTTCTCTAACTAGTTGTGCATGTAAACTATTCGAACGCATGGTTAATGGACGCATCAGGACATACATTGAATCAAATAATTTACTTACCCCACACCAAAGTGGTTTTCGACCTGGTCGCTCCACTGCGGACAATTTTGTTGGTCTTATCGACTCTGTCCAGCGCGGCTTTCGAGGGAGAGAGGTCACAGTTGCCCTCTTTCTTGATTTGAGAGCTGCGTTTGACAGAGTCAACAAAACCGCACTTCTAGTAAAGGTCCATAAGGCCGGAATTCGAGGTCGACTCGCCAAATTTACCCAAAACTTTTTAGAAAATAGAACTTTTAATGTAAGGTGCGGCAACACATTCTCCAAATCAAAATCAGGACCACGGTGTCCCACAGGGATCGGTCCTCTCCCCGACCCTATTTTTAATTATGATTAACGACATTTTCAGTAATATTAACAAGATCGACAAAGGTCTCAAATTTTCAATGTACGCTGATGACCTGGCGGTGTGGTTCTCGCACCCGAGCGTCGATCAAACCAGCAAAATGTTACAACTAGTACTCATTGATATAAAGGTATGGTGCGACCAATGGGGTCTGGAAATTTCTCCAAGTAAATCTGCATCTCTAATTTTTTCAAAGAAACCCGCATATGTGGAACCCTACATTCCATTAAAATATAACAATCAAATTATCCCTTTTGTCAAATCATTCAAGTATCTGGGAATAACGACATGGTCTTCAACACACGTCTCTCGTTTATCCCACACTTCAATGATTTAGTGCAGAGATGTACGCGACGAATTAATATTATGAAGTCGCCCTGGTCGACTGCTGGTCGAGAGTGGGGCGCAGATCGTGCCACTCTCCTCCAACTATATACTTCCCTGATACGCCCAGTACTGGACTATAACGCATTCTTATTTGATGACATATGTTCAAACAAATTAAAAAATTGCAACTGTCCAAAACGCTGCCTTGCGCATCGTGACTGGAGCCTGCCGCACCACCAACACCACAAACTTACACATCGACACAAACATTCCCACACTCTGCCCGCGATCCGCCAAATACACACTACTTATATTCTACGCCAGAGCAAGTTCACACCCCACACGCCCAACATTCCACATCTTAAATCACCCCGCACCCACTAGACGACAAACACTACTACAAAAACGACACCCGCTTATCAGTCACAGAATCAGACAAACACTCACACTATTCAACATCGCTCACATCACCACAATGCCAACGCCACCACTCACATCTCACTGGCTCGACACAACACCAGACACACACCGGCCTCTTCACACACAACAAAACACAGTCACCGCGTCAGAGACACTCACACTCTTCCACGAACAACAAAGCACAACACAACACATACACATACATATACACAGATGGTTCACGGGGCGACGGCCGAACCGGTGGTGCATTCTACACAAACACAGTTAGCAATAACTTTAGACTTCCCGACATAAATAGCGTATACACAGCGGAATTGTCATCCATTTTATTAGCATTAATATATGTCAGAAAAGAAAAACTTAAGGAAGTAGTCATTTGCACAGACTCGTCCGCTCGCTCACGGCCATTTCCTCGATTAGTGACTGTAGAAACCCGATAGTATTTAAAATCAGACAACTAATCAAGTATTTAAACAGTAAAAACAATAGTATTAAATTCCTCTGGATCCCAGGACACGCCGGTATCCCGGGAAACGAGGAAGCCGACAGACTTGCGAATTGAGCCTAGAATTACCTTCAGTAAACCAACTTCCAAGCCCAGTATCAGACGTGTTAAATTATATTAATTCTCAACTTAGCATACTGCGCCAGCGCGAATGGGACGCTGCTCCGCATTTTCATCTTTATCCAATCAAGCCAAAAGTCCAACATTTTATATCTAGTCACCAGAATTGTAGAGAGAAGGAGGTGATATTAGCGCGCCTCCGTCTCGGTCATACAAAAATTACTCATTATTATATTATGGAGAATCTCCCGCCACCAAATTGCCAACATTGCCCAGGTTATCCGCGCTACACAATCAAGCACTTACTTATTACTTGCCCAGTACACAACGATAAACGACAGAACATTATTAATTACACACAACAAAATCGCATCACATTAAATCTTCAAACACTGTTAGGTGATAATTATCCTGAATTGATAGGTCTCCTCTTAGATTATCTCTACAAAACACGTTTAGCTAATCAAATATAACAGTTTTGTTTTGGCCTAGCGCATTTTTGGCCCACAGCCGCAGGTTTTTTCCCTTTGCCTTAGACGCTGGGTTTTTTATTATTTAGGACTTTTCGCCCAGCTAAATACACCCCACAACCAGGTCTCGCCGAGGCGCCAGAGCCAGGGAGACTGGCAACAGTCTCCCGTTGATGCAATGATGGCACCCCCACGGCTCCACCAACACTGACACTGTTCAAGTGTATGTAATAAAAATATGTATGTATATGTGTCTCGTGTTTTACTTATATTTGACCTTGAACGAAATACTTAACGTAATGCTAGACATTATTTTTGACCTTGAACGAAATACATAACGTAATGCTAGATATTATATTTGACCTTGAACGAAATACTTAACGTAATGTTAGATATTATATTTACTTTGAACAATACATTTTCCGGGTTTACATAAACCGGTTAACATAGTTAATTAACGTAAAATAGCTACCCTTCTCCCTAGCTTGCCCGGGTTCACATACACCGGATAACGTAACTCTTTTCCTGGCAAATTGCCAGATGTCACTCCCCACCCGGAAAATGGCTATAGGCCGGTCCGGGAAAAAAACGCATTCCTTCGCCAAAAAGTCAAATATCTTCGGCTGGAGAGTCTTTTCAGCCAAGAAAAGTTGCAGATAAGGATTTCTCAACACGGACTACAAAACTGTTATTCAGTTCAAAATCCCATATTGAAGGTGAACTATTTCCTTTAAAGGAATAGTTCACCTTCGGAAAATTTATCAGAAACAGGATTTTATTATATTTTGTAATACAGTTTCTTTTTTTATTTTCAAAAATGGTCCTACATTGCGCCAATTCAGGACAGAAGGTCGTAAATTATTAAGTTTATGGTGTGCGTTATTGGTCTGCGCATGCTCCATGCAGTGCTGGCACTTCCAGATGGTACGGTATATCATATATGCGCCGCATTTCTTCGCCAAAAAGTCAAATATCTTCGGCTGGAGAATCTTTTCAGACAAGAACAGTTGCAGATAGGATTTCTCAACACGGGCTACACAACTGCTATTTCAGTTAAAAACCCCATGTTGAAGGTGAACTATTTCCTTTAATCGCACATTTCACTTACATGGTCCGCAAGATACGACTTACGAGGCTGGTTCATTTATAAAGGAGATAAGCCGCAGTCATATATAACGTAAATTTTTCACCAGCGGAAATCAAGCAAAGCAAAATGGCGTGAATAAAACCATGCTAGCCCAAGCACCACCATCACAGAAATACTCGCAGATGCAACTGCAAGCGATGGTGGCGTCACCTATCATGGATTTGGGTCGCCTCAGCTGCTTAGGGTATTTGGCATAATTGTAGATCAGTGGTTCTCAGCGTCAAGTGTATGGTTACACCCTTTTTAAGACCAGAATGACTCGGTACCCCTTCTCGCATTGCGCAGACCGCAGTTCTCGGCTTCAAGCTATGCGGTACAGCATAACTTCAGGCGTTTACTACTAGTGCCACCTAGGGACAGGACTATAAGTAGACAGGTGTGCTGTTGGCTGTTGCTCGTAGCCGTAAAGCAGTGATTCCCAGCGTATAGCAACACTTAAACCGTAACACAAAACTGAGCATCATTTAAAGGGGACACTCCTACCTTCCCCAAAAGTTGTCAAATGTACACCGCTTGTGGTGCAAAATATGAAGTAATTGCTGCAGAACACGATTATGACATTTGTTTCTTGCAAACAGTGCTCAATTTCATAAAAAGTTATGTTTTAATATTTGGGTTGATGACGTCATATTGGGCTGTAGAGAGCTATACAGAAATACTTTACGCTGCCAAAGTATGGCACAAATTATTTTGAGACAATATCAATTGTTTTTTCTTCATATCAAATATCAAAATCAAATCATATGAAAAAGCCGGAATATATATATTGGAGAACCAAAGTACGAACGATGCCCAATCCAAATGTCAAAGCAATATTTTGAGTGTTGACTGACTTATGGCTCCCTAAGTATGATGGGTCTTGACTTTGTATTCGACATTTCCAAATATGCGTGGCGCGTCTAGCGCTATTTTGGATCTGGAGCGATTCCTACAACCAACGTAAGTTAAAGGAAATAGTTCACCCTTCAACATTAGTTTTAAACTGAGATAGCAGTTGTGTAGCCCGTGTTGGGAAACCCCCTATCTGCAAGTTTTCTTGACTGAAAAGACTCTCCAGCCGAATATATTTGATTTTATGGCGAAGGAATGCGGTGCTGGCGAAAGAATGGGGTGCTGGATCTAGACCGGGCAGAGGCTATACCATCAGCCAATCAGCTTGCAGTTGTGCTAGCAGCGAACCGACGGCCGCCGGTTGGCACTCTCTAATGCGAGTCTATCTTTGCGCGACTACTTTCGAATCTAATTGGCTGAAACCATTTTTTAATTCACGTGACGTCAGGACTCTGACTCGGAGAGCATGCATATAGTTTTGATAAACAATAATAATGTACGGCCTTCTGCCCTGAATCGGCGCAATATAAGGCAATTTTTGATAATATAAAAATAAATTGTATTTCAAAATATAATCAAATCGTGTTGGGGAAAATTTTCCAAGGTGAACTATTTCCTTTAAAAAACGTCGCGTTTTGGCGCCGAAGTTTATAGCGCTGAAGAGCGTGCGTGGAACGCATTTCGACAGTATTTGAGGAATTGTGACTGGGACTTGGGTATCGTTGCTTTCCTTTTCCCTGTAAACATGTAGCCAAATACAATTCACACTTTGTGAATCTGTAGGTAAAGTTAATATTTGTCATTGTCAATGTCATTTTAAATTACTATAGCTTGGGATGGCTACTTTAGTCGCAGGTCATATCCAGACTCAAGTAATTTCAGGTACCAATTTTAAATCTGGCACCCATTTTGCACTATGCTTAGGTACCTATCTCGATTAATTTTATGGGTGCTATGAGTATAGAGGTCTCACAATGTTTAGCATTTCCAACTAGTCAAGATCAGACTCAGCATGAACTCAGCTATAAAAATGTTCGAAAGCGACAGAAGAGGTAAAATTGGGTTTGTCTGGTTTTTACCACTCGCGGATCCAAAGGGGGGGGGGGGCAATTGGGGCAAATAATGCCCCCCACAGGAACATGGCGGGCATTCAATACCAGGATGTCTTCCGCCCCGCGTGTTCCTGCATTGGCTGTAGCCTGTAAGAAGTGATTACCAAGCGGGCGCGAAACGCCCGTGAGGTTTCTCGTCAACTTACTAGACAAATTTACATTTGACCCGGCCCGAACCGATTCGACCCGGCCCGACCCGGCCATACATACGCTTTTCGGAAGCTAATGACTTTGCAACCACCGCTCCGATTGAGATCATATTTTCACCATTGGATAGGACCATCAAATCAATTTTGATTTTGGTATGTGGCGTTCTGATAGAGGTGGTACCAAAGCGTGTGCCACACGCAAACGTTGACATGAACACACATAATTTTTTTTAATCAAAAATGGCATTATTAATATAAGCATTCGTTTTGTATACGCTGAAGCATGCAGCGCTCAGGACGTACTCCCTTTTGGCGGAATCGAGAAAGGAGATCATGAACAATTTAAAGGGACTATCCCACCTTCACATTATATTTGAGTTGAGATAGCCATTGTGATGGCTTGCCATTGAAATTAAGTATGGTAGCAGTTAAAACAATCACAATGATCTAATCAAAAAGATATTCGAGTTTGATTTTGACATCTGTAAAAAATAAGGTCCATGTGTATTTGAATAGGGCCTCTAAACCGACAGCGTCGTCTCTCTTTACCTAACTGTTAATGATAGTCGACTTGTTTTAGGGTGAACCTTAGAGATATTTGCTACGTTTCGCAATAGTTTGGTAATTGGTTTGTTTAGTATTGAAAGCGCCAGAATTGTCTCGAAATAATTGTGCCCATACTTCGGCAGCGTAAAGTATTTCTGTGTAGCTCTCTAGAGCTCAATATGACGTCATCAATCCAAATATTGAAATTTAACTTTTTATCAAATTGAGCACTGTTCGCGAGAAACAAATGTCATAATCGTGTTCGGCAGAATTACTTCATATTTTGCACCACAAGCGGCGTACATTTGACAACTTTTGGGAAGGTGGGACAGTCCCTTTAATACAACACTAATGTGTATGTAGTTTGTCCCAGGGAAGCAACAGATACCGCCTGCCGCTCGGTTACCGCCGATTAAAGGAAATAGTTCACCTTCATTATTCGTTTTAAAGGGAATAGGTCACCTTGAAAGTTGTCTTGAAATTCAACCATACGATGCATCTTGAGCTCAAAACTACGAATATTACTTTCCTTTGGACAACTGATGGATATATGTGGAAAAGAAGTAAGTTTCTCTTTGCATTTCACGAAAAATCGTACGACAGCAGCTAGCCTTCTGGCTCCTCCCGACGCCAAGTACAGTCTCTGACAAGGGGCCGCCGGGCCGCCCGGGCGGCTGAGCGGATATTAACGAGGCGTCGTGATCAGATACTACGTGCCAGATAGTGTACCTGCCTCCGGCGGCGAGCGATCATGTCCCAACTGTGGCCCGGAACAGCGGACACGAAACCGGGCCCACTAGTCCTGTGTCGAAATTACTTAACGAAGGGAGGTAACTCTTTCACCACAACCCATTTTTAGATCTGCTCTACAAATCTGCTAGCTCAGTCCAAAACCCTATGTTAAAGGTGAACTATTTCCCTTTAAACTGAGATAGCAGTTTTGTAGCCAGTGTTGGGAAACGGGCAAACCCCCTATCTGCAAGTTTCCTTGACTGAAAAGACTCTCCAGCCGAATATATTTGATTTTTTGACGAAGGAATGCGGTGCTGGAGAAAGAATGTGGTGCTGGATCTAGCAGAGGGCAGAGGCTATACCATCAGCCAATCAGCTTGCAGCTGGTGCTAGCAAGCGAACCGCCGGCCGCCGGTTGGCACATCTCTAATGCGAGTCTATCCTTACGCGACTACTTTCGAATTTGATTGGCTGGACCATTTTGTTTAATTCGCGTCACGTCAGGACTCTGACTCAGAGAGTATGCATATAGTGTTGATAAGCAATAATAATGTACGGCCTTCTGTCCTGAATCGGCTCGATATAAGGCCATTTTTGACAATATTTAAATAAATTGTATTACAAAATATAATCAAATCGTGTTTGTGAAAATTGTCCAAGGTGAACTATTTCCTTTGAGGCGTTTTACTGGTTACCGAGCAAGCGCGAAGCACCCGTGAAGTTTCTCGTCAACTTACTAGACAAATTTACATTTGACCCGGCCCGACCAGGCCCGAACCGGCCCGACACGGCCGTACAGACGCTTTTCGGAAGCTAATAACTTTGCCATACCACTGCTCCGATTGAGATCAGGTTTTCACCATTGGATAGGACCATCAAATCATTTTTTTTTGTATGGTGCGTTCTGATAGGGGTGGTACCACAGCGCATGGCACACGCAAACGTCGAAATGAACAAAAATAATTATTGATCAATCATCAATCATCTTTATTGATCAAAGCATGAATTTATACCAGT
>JAXIVJ010014071.1:0-35467 GCA_036785665.1 Chirona hameri | reverse complement strand
ACGTGAAACCAGAAACTGAAAATACCTATATTTTCATTTTGACCAGTTTCGCCCACTTTCTCCCGGGAGAAAATGGCAAAAACCTAGTTCTGCCTACTAGCCAGGGCAAAACCTTTTTGCGCAGGCAAAATGCCAACCGTGTAATACTATGGTGAGAGCGTTATTCGACATAATATTACAGCTCGAGGAAACAGTAAAATATGAATACTAGTGGCCGGCAATGCTATCGGGGCATTGCCTTGGGGTCAAAATTGTACGATAATTCCGTAATTTGGTCAATACCGTAACTTAGTCAATACCGTAATTTGTTCAATTTCGAACCGATTCCGAATTGAAAATTACCAAAAGATGCTTCACATGGCCATAAAAGGCAAAAAAGCAAGGAATGTGTGTTCCGGACAGTTGCCGGACTGGGATTCGTGAATATGTAGGTGATTTTTGTTGCAATTTTGACCCATTTTTAGGCATTTTCCGAGAAACATTTTAGACATCGAAATTAAAGAAAAGGAAAAACACTACGGAATGTCAACCACTGAGGGTGCCACCTAGTGCCGCGAGGTTTGCACAGGTGTGTATCGGTCGATTAAACGTGTCCGATTTCACCTGCAAAATTTGGGTCCCGAAACTCCCACTTTAGATCAAAACATCCATTTGCTCCTCTCATGCTTGGCACACATTCCTAAAATTGGAGTCACCTCATCACTATTTAGAATCACTCGTTGCGCGAACTATTATTTTCTTTTGAATGCTGTAAACTCAACATCACCATTCAGTCAGTGAACTTTAAAATTAAAAAGCATGTGAAGTTAATTATATTTTCAACAACCTTAGCCTCTTCCATAATAAAACAGCAAGACTTGCTATGGCACGACTTTGGGACCGTAGAAGATTTGTGACCTATACCTTATAACACAGACAGACTTGTCAAGGTCAAGTCTCGGCGAATTCGGACGCCTCGTCTTTGGGCGGGCGCCAATTCCACAGCCAAACTGGATGAGAGCGGCCACCATGAATCTAGTACTAAAATCAATAAAATCTGCTTCAGGTCTGCAATAAAGCTAAAATCAATACAAACTGCTTTGCCAATACACTGCTTCAGGTGCTGCAGGAGCAAGTTTGAGCTTGCTGCTTGAGCATACATGATTGTTGATCCCCACCATTCATTTAAGTTTTTTTTTTTTAGAAATCCTCCGGAGGTGGCAATATCCCTTTAAGAAATCGAAATAAAAGAAGACTAAAAGGGTTCTAAAAATCAGATTCCAGAAAACAGTTTTTGATACTTTTGCCACCCAGGGAGTGTGTGCCAAGGGGTGCGTTTTACCCCCTACGGATGCAGCTCGAACCCTTTGGGGTCACAACCCCCCCAGAAACTAGGTCGGATACAAATGTACGTGACCTGCAAGTATGGGACCTGTGGTGCTGTAGAGGTGGTGAGCAAAATATCAGAAAAAAAGTTTTCTGCTGCATGTCATGATGGTGTGAAGTGAGTAAAGGTAACATTACATGGCCACTCAGTCTGTATTTTTGTGTGCATAGCGGAAACCTCGCTGCGTAGGGTATACCCTAGGGTAAGAACAAACTTTACCGAAAGGTGACGGCATAATTTTGGTACATACCATCCGTTCCACAGATTCCGTCATTCTTATTGCTTGGTGAAATGCACCTGATGTGGCAAAATGTAACTGATGTAACTACGTACGATTTATTTCACGATAAATCGTACGATAGCAGCTGGCGTTCTGGCTCCGCCCCGCTCCGCCTGACGCCAAGTACAGTCTCTGACAAGGGGCCGCCGCCCGCCCGGGCGGCTGAGCGGATATTAACGAGGCGTCGTGATAAGAGACTACGTGCCAGAGTGTACCTGCCTCCGGCGGCGAACGTTCATATCCCGATCGAGGCCCGGAACAGCAGACATGAAACCGGGCCCACTGGTCCTGTGTCGAAATTACTTAAAGTAGGGAGGTAATTCTTTCACCACAACCCATTTTAGATCTGCTCTACAAATCTGCTATTTCAGTCCAAAACCCCCATGTTAAAGGTTCCCTTTAAGAGGGCCTAACCAAGCCTTAGAGGGATCCTACGCTGGTTTGAGAGGCCCAGTCCCAGTCGTGACTGGGCCCTACATTAGTCAGAGATGGCCCTTGCCGGGATTGAGATGGGCCTGCGTCTGTTTGAGAGGACCCTTTCCAAGCCTCAGATGGCCCTAAGCCGGCCTGAGAGACCTTACTAGGCCTCAGAGGACCCTATACCGGACACCAGGCGAGCCATTTGAGCCCGCCTGAACCTGAGGCCTGGTCTGAGCCCGCTCAGGCCTGGCAATGACCCTCTCTAACGGACGTAGTGCCATTCAATGCAAACCAAAATGCGACATTCATTTGATATAACTGGGCGGCTCCTGGGGATTTACGGGCGGCTCCTGGAGCCGCCCAGAAATCCCTGGTTTCCCGAACCTTTTCCCCTAGTGTGAGTGGCGTATTTGGGTAGGTGTTGGGATTTTTGGGTGATGTAATTTTGAAGAAGAAAAAACAATAATCGAGGTAATTCTTTCACCACAACCCATTTTTAGATCTGCTCTACAAATCTGCTATTTCAGTCCAAAACCCCAGGTTAAAAGTGAACTATTCCCTTTAAACCAGTGTTTTGTTGATATCATATTTATTAATGCATTGTAAACAGTTGTTTTCTCCCTTATGAATCATTTTGATGCCATTTATTAATCTCTTATTGGATAACAAAACCATATTATTACACTGTAATTGTGTTAGATTTGCTAAATGAACAGCACTTATTGGCCACATTGCAGGTACCTAATCTGTATGTTAAACAATGGAGTCAGAAGTTAGGCCTCTAGGCTCTACATGCATCTGATAAAATAATATTTTCACATTATGTACTCCTTAACCCTATTCCCTGCGGGCGGCCAAAATTACGTTAACCTGCGGGGGGTGCAGATTCTGCCCCCCCCCCCCCCCCGAGATCTTGAGAACCGCTCGGTCGATTTCGATAGGGAAAACGCCAATCGATTCGTCATGACAAGATCTCTCTTTTTGAACCCCCAACATTTTTTATTTTGTTCAAAAATGGGAGGTCAGGGGGCAAAAAATACCAAATTTTTGTGTTTTTTTAAAGGTCATTGCGGCCATGTGCCTCAACCGATTGTCATGCCCCAAACGTTTGAGCTTAAAATGTACTGGTTTTTAATATATCAAAAGACAAACAAAAACCAATAAAAAATCATAGGCATATTAAGGGAATGGAAAATGTGGGATTTTCTGATGAAAAATATGTGCTGTTAGTGATTGCTTGGGACAATGTGAATGTCACATGTAGGCATTATATGCTGTAATTTATTAAATGTAATATATTGTGCATAGGCGGATCCAGGAAAACCATGGGGACACCATGCACACCAACACTTTTATCATCTTACTAATTTGAAGTTGGACCAAATTTGAGGGTGGGTATCGCCTTCCATTTTGTATCCTGAGTGCGCTTCTGCCCAAAAATATGTACAATCCCAGTATCTATGATGCATATTGCATTGAAATTGTTTCTTGATGCATGTATTGCACTGCAAACCACAAAGGAAGTATGCACTGCAAAATCACATTTGTAACACCCTCCCCAAAACAGGAGCCTGGAACCGCCTCTGCTGGATTTATTTGTTCAAAATTTTGGCACAACATGCACCATTCAAACCTTGGGAAACAAAACCTGGTCACAAAAACATTCAAACCTGGTCACAAAGTTTCAGCACGCTGGGCCCAACAGTTTAGAAGCAGCAAGTGGAAAACCACCGGGAGGGGGCAGAATCTGCCCCGCAGGTAATAGGGTTAAGCAATTTGTTGTACTCTGCTAGTGTAGCATTGAGAAATTTGGGTGGAAAACCACACCCTATGGATACTATTTTGCCACTCTGTTTCCCAGAGTTTAACTGTGAATTTTCCACTCCTTATTTTAAAATGTATTGATTAATTGGAACCCTGATACTGATTTATGGATGTAATGATGGGTACAGCCTGTGGTGAGAATTGGCATAGGTACCTAATAACCAATTCTGATTAGCAGGTAATTGGATATTGATAAAGCCAAGTGGCAAGTACATATTATTTTGTGATGAATGTTCCACTCTATGCTTATCTTTAGCCAGCATTTTCCACTCTGCACCAAGCTCCAAATCAATCCTACAACCCTGCTCTGCTACCAAGACAAAAACATACAAATCCGGCCCTGCTCAGCAGGGGTCAAGTCAGTATACGTCCGGGAAAATCGCAAGACAGCACATTTGTTAGTATTCATCTTTAAGCCCCAGGACGAGGATGTGTTGTAGTGTGTCAATGTCAGACTGGACATTAGCTGTACATGGTCTGGCCAGGAGCAGATCGGCGGTGCACACACACGTTTAGATTGTCAGCGATCCCATCACTGACACTCATTGTGTGGTCGGACAAGAAGGAGGATATTCAGTCAAGAATGTTTCTCCGGACTCCAAGGTGACACAGCTTGGTGATCAAAATGTCATGGCGGTACACATCAAAAGCTTTACTGTAGCCAAAGAGGATGACATCAGCAACACCTCCATCAGTAATCTTTGACAAAGTGACCAAGGCCATGAATATAAGGTAGAACTGTCCCTGCTGCACAGGTATCTGCCATCCAGTATGCAAAATGTGGCAGGAACATCAACAATATATTTGGGACAGCCCAAATCCTGCCCCAAATGGGACAGCAAGCTGCCCCAAGAATTGTATCCTTTTTTCAGGAGGAAATTTTGTTCCTTGGTCAGCAAATACTGTTGACTGAGGGGGAGGGGGGGGGGGGGGGGGGTATTCACGCTCACATTTTATCTAGTATGGATTCACTTTTCAACCAAAAGCTTCAACCGGGGGGTCATAATCATGATCACACTTTATCACGTTTTTGTGAATCAGTAAATTGTTACTTCTGCCCCAACAAGTCAAAAGCTGCCCTAAAATTCCCAAAGCTGCCCCTAAATTTACAATTATGACCCTACATTTAAAAGCTGCCCCAAATTTCCAAACCTGCCCCAAAATTTTCAAAAGCTGTCCCAATTTTGATGTGTTGGTGCCAACCCTGCCCCGACAAGATCTTGTTGAAACTTGCCACGTTTTGCATACTGGTCTGCCATGACGTCACAGAGGGCATACTTATATCTGGCATAGGAAGCTAAATATATGAAACACTACTTTGCAAGTAACATACATGTAAAGTACATCATCAATAATGTATGTTAGACAGTATCAAGTCTCATTAATGACAAGGAAACTCCAGGGATCCAAAAAGTAATGCCCTGGTGACATCACTGGGGGGCATTTATTGAACAGCTTGTAGACATTGGGATGACAACAGCCTGGATGCACACAAGTGGGACACCTGACTAATACTGTCACAGGCAGGTTGGCAATGGGCATGGTTTTAAGCACACTAGAGACAATGTCAAACATGACACATTTGTTGTTTGCTCAATAGAAATAGAAGAAACAAGCTTTACAAAAAATGCAGATTATATGAATAACAGAATGGCCTTACCTTCCTGAGTTTCCATGTCTTCTACACTATTGTATATACTATCTTGCTCTGGTTCTTTATTTTCTGGTTCCACTATATGGTTCATATTATTTTCAGAGGGAGTGATGGGGGTGATCGCAGATGCACCTTTCACTTTCTTATGATTTGTGACCGTTTTATCCTTCGCAGCTGAATTTTTCCCGGAAACGGTCACTTTTACGTGCTTACTCGCAATCCGCCCAATGTCTGCAAGCCGAAATTTCCCCTTCGGCGAGGGGTTCACCAGTGATCCATGAACGAACCACGACAACTTCCACCGGGAGATTGTCCGAATTCAAAGAAGATCATGTTATCACCAGATCACAGTATTATCGTTAATCGCGACATTCAATTCAAACGCACAGCACCGATCGGGACACCGGCAGATCTCCCACGCGAGCAAAACATAACACACGCGCAGATTACAAATGGCGGCCGTGCTCCTTGAAGAAGCTCAATGTGGCGCTCAATGTGGCGAGAGTGACGAATACAGCGGCTATAGTTTACTAATTTGAAGACTGTTAGATTTACACAAACCAGCTCATAGGCGTAGGAACAGGGGCATAGGCGTAGGAGCCGGGGGGCAGGGGGAGGGGCAGCCGCCCCCCCCCCCCCAACATTTTGGATTTTAACATTACGCCTATGGGCGTTGCATGGAAAGAATCGACTTCAGAATGCCTCCTGCCCCCCCCCCCCAGTGGCGCACGCAGGGGGGGGGGTGAAAGGGGTCAGCTGCCCCCCCCCCCCGAAATTTCTGAGGGGCCCGTATTTCTGAGGGGCCCGTTTCTGGTAGGGGCCCGGTCTTGGTCAGGCCCGATAGAGGTAGGGGCCTGGTGCTGGCAAAGGTGTCGCATGGGATGATGGGGCCCGGCCCGGTCACAACAGGGCCCGGTCCTCGCATATTCTTGACACGGGCCCGTTTCTGGTAGGGGCCCTGTCTTGGTCAGGCCTGATCGAGGCAGGGGCCCGGTGCTGGCAAAGGCGTGATATGGGGCCCGGTCAAAACGAGAGCCCGGTACTTGAACATGATTGATGCGGGCCCGTTTCTGGTAGGGGCCGGTCTTGGTCAGACCAGATCGAGACAGGGGTCCGGTGCTGACAAAGGCGTGATATGGGCCCGGTCACAACAGGGCCCGGTCCTTGCATATTCTTGATGCGGGCCCGTTTCTGGTAGGGCCCGGTCTTGGTCAGGCCTGATCGAGGCAGGGCCCGGTGCTGGCAAAGGCGTGGCATGGGGCCCGGTCACAACAGGGCCCGATCCTTGCAAATTCTTGATACGGACGTATTTGATATTGATACGTATTTTTACATTATCCATTGTTGCTTCAGGAAATGGTTTATGGCAACTTGTGGCAACATGATGGTGGGCGCGAATGACGTAGTCGAGGCGCACTAAAACCCCAATGATGATGATGATGACATAACTACCGGGGATTGGACTGCCTAACCTGCCTAACCTGTAAAATATAATAGTTGTTGTTGTCATTTACTTGCCTAACCTGCCTAACCTGTAAAATATAATTTTTGTTGTTGTCATTTACCTCATTTCGTCAAATTTACTCTCGACAGTTGTACCGCACGTCAGTAGCACACGCACCTAAAATTCGCACATCAGTAGCGCACGCAGTCACCTTACACGACATTGACAAAAAAATTGCAATGTCTCAGATCCCATGCTGTAGGGGGCCCGCTCAAAAATAAGTGACCGAAATCCGCGAAGTTTTCTAAAAACGGGTGGGGGCCCGCTCACAAGGGGGCCCGCTTTTAGGGCTCTGACCCCCCCCCCCCCCCCCCAAATGGAATCCTGCATGCGCCACTGCCCCCCCCCAACTTGAAAATAGTTCCTACGCCCCTGAACAAGGGAGGGGGGAGGGCATGGCCCCCTCACTTTTCGGCCAATTTGTATGCTAAAATCTGTTCTTTTGCTTGGTGAGAAAAAAGTTTAATCGCAAAAGGTTCGCCCAGACATGGGAGTTACTGGGGTTTGTCTGGTCTACTGCGGCTGGCGCGCCTACACGTTCCTGACCAAGATCAAGCCGCAGCGGGAGCAGATGCTGTAGGAGAAGAAGCGACAGCTGCTGGAGGAGGGCGCCGTGACCGAGTGTGACCTCCAGGGGGACACCCCGCGCATCAACTTCTGAGCGTCACCAGCGTCGGCGAACAGTCGGACTGAGATGGCGCTCCAGCTGGGCGGGGCTGCCTGGCCGCGGCTGGCCGCACAGATGGCTCTGGCGGCACGGACGGTGGCCTTGCCGCTATGCCGAGCCGCCCACGGAGACGTCAGCGACTTGGGTGTGCCCAAGCTGCTGTGGAAGCTGGGTCGGCTGAGCCACGTGGCCATCGCCACACCCGACCTGAAGAAATCCACCGCCCTATTCAGGGATGTGCTGGGGGCCAATGTCAGCGAGGCCGTGGCGCTGCCGGAGCACGGAGTCCGCACCGTGTTCATCAACCTGGGCAACATCAAGCTAGAGCCGCTGCACCCGCTCGGGCCCGACGATCCAATCACGAACTTCCTGGACAATAACCCGTCGGGCGGCATGCACCACATGTGTATAGAAATGGACAACATCGCCGAGGCGGTGGCTTAGCTGCAGCGGCTGCAGGTGCGCTGTCTGAACGAGCCGCGGCCCGGCACGCACGGCAAGCCGGTCGTCTTCCTCCGCCCCAAGGACAACGCTGGCGTGCTGGTGGAGCTGGAGGTAGCGTAGGTGGCGCTCCGGTCGGTGGCGTGAGTTGTAGAGGGCGGGCCAGTCGGATAGGTAGATATGGCAGCATGTGCGCTGTGGATTGAAGAGCTATCTGTGTAAGCCTGTAGCGATGTGGATTTAGATGGGATTATGTGGACGACATCTCTGATGTTCGTATAATAAACTGTGTATATTCTTATGTATAAGTGGGCAGCATAGGGCTGGGAAAAATTACCGTTCTGCCATTCTAATCGGAGACAAATCTATAGCCATCGGTGGAGTAATCGGTGACCAGGGGCACGGGAACAGGGGGGGGGGGGCAGCGGCGGCGCTTTCCCCCCCCCCCCCAACTTCTGGACCGGGGGGGGGGGGCGGCGCTTCCCCAAATGTGGCGTGGCAGAAGTTTCCCTAAAAATGAGCTCTTTCAATTTTCCTCATTTAAAAATAAAATAAAATATGCATTATGCAAGCCTCCAATTATGTCATGCATGAGGTACCTGTTGGAAAAGTCGCCGTAACTCCAGTAATATATATTTTTCAGGTATGTTGTTTTTTATTAGCTTTCGAACATATGCATTGCATTACACACTACATATATCACACGCACGCACCCTCACGCACAAACATGGTGTCGCATCGGCATCTGTGTCTGGCCAGGCCGGAACGGTGCCCGTATTGGCAAAAAACCGTCCCGGCTCCGGGAAGGTCTGGGGGTTACCGCCCCGGCCGGGGAGAGCTGTGTGGTACCTCCCCGACGCTCCAGACAGGCCGCAGCCCCCGCCCGCACTGCCTCGCGCTTTACATCGCGTTGCAGTGCCCCATCGGCCGGCCGGGCGCGCGACCGCGGTAATATTAAAGGAAATAGTTCACCTTGGAAATTTTTTACCCAACACGATTTGATTATATTTTTGTAATACAATTTATTTTTATATTGTCAAAAATGGCCTTATATCGCGCCGATTCAGGACAGAAGGCCGTACATTTTTATGGTTTATCAAAACTATATGCATACTCTCTGAGTCAGAGTCCTGACGTTACGCGCATGTAAACAATGGTTCAGCCAATCAGATTCGAAAGTAGTCGCGTAAAGTTAGACTCGCATTGGAGATGTGCCAACCGGCGGCCGGCGATCGCTTGCTAGCACCAGCTGCAAGCTGATTGGCTGATGGTATAGCCTCTGCCCGGGCTAAAACCAGTACAACATTCTTTCGCTAGCACCGCATTCCTTCGCCAAAAACTCAAATATATTCGGCTGGAGAGTCTTTTCAGTCAAGACAACTTGCAGATAGGGGTTTCCCAGCACGGGCTACAAAACTGCTATCTCAGTTTAAAACTAATGTTGAAGGTGAACTATTTCCTTTAACGGAAATAGTTCACCTTCGGAACATTTTTCAGAACACGATTTTATTATATTTTGTAATACAGTTTCTTTTTTTCTTTTCAAAAATGGTCCTACATCGCGCCAATTCAGGACAGAAGGTCGTAAATTATTAATGTTATGGTGTGCGTTATTGGTCTGCGCATGCTCCCTGGCAGTGCTGACACTTTCAGACGGTACGGTACATCATATATGCGCCGCATTCCTTCGTCAAAAGTCAAATCTCTTCGGCTGGAGAGTCTTTTCAGCCAAGAAAAGTTGCAGATAAGGATTTCTCAACACGGGCTACAAAACTGCTATTTCAGTTCAAAACCCCATGTTGAAGGTGAACTATTCCCTTTAAAACCCTATTTGTAACAGGGGGGCGGATTCCGCCCCCCCTCATGTTTTTCGCAGATATCTCCAGAACGGCTGGGAGCAGGCCCATGAAATTTTGGGACTTTTCATAGAATTGGATACCGCATTTGGAGTCAAAATTTTGAGTTCTTAACCTGAACAGAGGCGGTTCCAAGGCAGTTTTGGGTGGGTTCGGAAGCGACATTTGGCGATATTTCGGAAATGCGATCTTCACGGTTTCTTCCTAACTGTCTCAAGTATGAATTGGTTACATGGGTTTACGGTGATTGCAACAAGTGCAAATTAGTTGATGTTAATTAAATATCATAAAAATTGCATGGCAGAGGCGGTTTCAGGGGCTTGAAAAAGGGGGGTTTCCAGGAAGTATTCAATGTTTGGCGGGAAGCCAATATAGCAATGTAAGGGGCATTTATAGCTATCAAGATGTGAAAGACAGCTTCTGCTTCCATTATTTGCATAATTTATTACATATAGAGTTTCAGGGGCGTGTTCAGGCACATGAAAAGGGGGGTGACTGGCATGGTGATGACGATATGCCAGCGATAACGGCGCAATAGATGATTACCTTATAATGATATATGCACATATGAAGCCAGAAAAGGGAATAAAGTTATTTTTTGCAGAGGCGCGCTCAGGAATGGAAGAAAGGGGGTCATATTATTGCAAGGAAACTAAGAGGCATGGGCGTACAATGACATAACATACTGCTGTTTTCGGATGAAAAACGCACCACAAGGTACTCTACGAACGATTATAAGATAATAGGCGAGTCCAGGTAGGGTGAAAAGGGGGGTAAGCAATGCTAATTGAAGTTGTAAGTGAAATAGTCATTGTTGACTAGTTAGTATCATAATAGCGGATAATATACTTATCAAAAGGTCTTGCGCCGCCCCAGTTTGTATCCTGGATACGCCTATGATGAAGTACAACATGCAAAAAGGAACTATCTACGATCAGTAACATATTTATAGTGCTGGGTAGCAACTTGTCTGCGGTTAATGTTGTTTTCCAATTTGACCTCCCTTTTTAAATAACCTGGTACCGCCTATGGCAAAAAATATTATTTATAACTGTTTTGTCTTATGTCACAATCACATACCATTTCATTAATCAAAAAAACAACATAAAAATTTATTTTATTACGAATTTACTTCACCCCATATTGAGTGACCTGCACACGCCTATGATTTTTGAATTTTCAAACGTCACCGTCATATATCAATTTCCAATTCAATCTCTATCGATTCCTATTAGTTGTGTTAAAATCGGTAAAATAAAAAATACCACTAAAATTTGTAGTTTTTGCCCCCTGTTGCCCCCCTATCAAAAATTTAGATTTTTTATTATTTAGAAATGTAGATCGTGTTGAGGGGAACCAAACGCCGTCTCATTTTTGAAAATCAGACGGGTAGATCTCGAGATCTCCGGGGGGGGGGCGGAATCCGCCCCCCTGTTACAAATAGGGGTAGCCAGGAGCCTGTTACAAATAGGGTTAATGATAGAGAGAAAATGTAAGCATGATTATAATAAGAAATCATGCCAGTCTATGCTGCCGAAATTCCGTTTCAGTATCTTTTCTTGTTGCAGAACATCGTCCTGTCAAAGTTACCTATTACAATCGCTGTTTACCAGTTATATTTTGTTCGGGAATTGATACATTGACACACCTTCATGCAAAACCACAAACAAAAGTCAGACAATTCCTACTGGACCGCCCATTTCATGAAGACGCCGCCGCATGTTCCTGATCACTGACCTACATGCATCGGGAGTTATTTCTCCCACTGCTCTTCGGATGTTATTCTTGAGGTCTTCCAACGTTATCGGTGCGGGATCATATATTTTCAGGAGCCTGGGCGAAGACAAAATCCTCCTGCATGGCGATTTGCGCTGCACTGTCCACTGTCCGGCTTCGACCATTTGCAGCCTCAAAGAAATATGGACCGATGATCCCTTTATCGCCGCTCAATGCGACCCACATCGTGACGTGCGGGGAGTGAAGCGGAAGTTGTTGCCCAGTTTGTGGTTTGGTCACCAACCGTGTTCTGTCATTCTGTCTGTTGAGGTGGCAGTCGATGTGGCCTGTAGGCGTTAGTCTCATCACTAAACCAAACCCTGTCAAGCCAGTTTTCATGACGGGGATCTCTCCGCAGCGCCCACTTACTAGCTCACGCTGAGCCAGAACAGTTGGTGCAGTTCTGGACAGGTCAGTGTCTTATATGGCTTGAGAGCGAGTTCGTCGTGCATGATTCGTCGTATGCTTCGGTCACTGATGTCAATCACAGCGCTGATTTCGAGCAGAGCAGACTGTTGTCGACCGTGGCGCCGGCCGACAGCGTGTATTGGCGGCAGGGTGTCTGGACCTGCTGAACGCCGACTGGAGCCCAATCCGCGCAGCTGGGTCCACGACCGAGAAATGGGACGCATGGCTATCGGTATGGGGTCCGATTATCGATCGCCACATGCCGCTGCACAGGGTCAGGTTGAGGCACCCATCTTACCCCTGTCTTCAAGATGATGACGTCAGAGTCGCCATGGAAGCACGTGATCAGGCGCGCGACGATAAGGAACGGACTCCCTGCGAAGAGACCGAGCAGGAGTTTCGACTTCGCCGGAACGCCGTCAAGAACGTGTTAAACCATGCTTGCTCCTCCTATGTCCTGGCATCGTTTAAAAACTCCAGATCTACAACATGGAAAGACATACAAAGATTCCTAGTCTCATCCAAGAAACCCGCGCCGAGGACAACCAACCCTGCTGATCGAGATCCACACTGGGCTGATAAACTGAACCAGTTCTTTGCATCCGTGGGTCCCGGCGTGGCGGACGCCCTGGCATCGTCCTACGCCGGGAGGACCCTCTCGCCGCGCCCGCCGCGCGTGTGCAGCGGCGCGCTGTCACTGCGCCCGGCCACGCTGCCTGAGCAATCGGCGGCGCTGCATCCTTTCATCGACATCGGACCTTCCGACGCCTTCCAGCCAGCCTTCGCCAGCCCTCCACCGCTTCCGGGTGCGGGACCCTGTCCACGTGCATGTGGCAGGGTCGTTAGACCCTTAGATAGGTAGCCTCTTAGATATTTTTAAGTAGGCAGAATCATTAGATTGGCAATAGGCCTCCTCCACGGTCTAGTTCCCCTCCAGTCTTTGAGTTAGCTTGCAGTTGCAGTTGCCAACACGTTCTGTCGTGGGTGGCAAATTAACGTAAAAATTAGGTTCCTGTTTTAACTTTCCCCTCCCTCCTCCGGTCATGGCCCCTCCGTCCCCCCGACCCGCCCGACCCCCCTCTGGGGTCCCCCCCCCCCCCCCCGGTGCGCGACGTCGCACCTCCCCGGTCGGATCCACTCCCCGCTTCCCTCAGGGGCCTCCCAGGGTCCGACCCGGAGCACGGCTCCCCCCCCCCCCGACCCCCCCCCCCGGACGGGCCCGCTTGCCTCCTTATGTGGCGAGCGGATGGCATTCCATTTAGGAATGTCAACCCGTTCCAGGTCCGGCGCTGGCTGGTCGCCATCTGTGGCGACGTAGCCAGCGCAAAGCCCATTCGGTCAGGAGCACTCCTGATCGAGACACTGACGTCCCAACAGAACGTCAGTGTCATGGGACGGACCACCTTCATCGGAGTGAAGGTCGCCGTGGAGGCCCCGGCGCACCTCAACTCCGTGGAGGGTCTGGCATGGTGCCCAGACGTGGCCGAGCTCTCGGAGGACGACCTCCTCCGGGAACTCGCACACCAAGGGGTGTGCGAGGTGACTCGCCTGTCGCCATCGAAGCGGCGACCCGATCAGCCCAACCCGCTGATTCGGCTCCGCTTCCGAGGCAAGGAGCTGCCGACCCACATCCACTGTGGGTACGTGGCTGCCCCCGTCAGGGAGTGGATCCCGCCCTCCCCCCCCCCCCGGCAGTGTCAGCAGTGCTGGCACTACGGCCACCTCAAGTGGACCTGCCGGGTGCGCACCGCCACCTGTGGTCGGTGCGCTGGCGAGCACGGCACCGAAGGGTGCACGCGCGCAGCACGCTGCGCCACGTGCGACCAGGCCCACCCGGCCTGGGACCGCCGGTGTTTGGCCTGGGGCCTTGCTCGCGAGACGGAGTGCTTGAAGCGCGGCGACAGTCGGCGCCCACCGGACGCCCCGCCCTCCACCTCTCTCAGCCCAGGTCTCGCCCCCGGCGCTTGGCCGCCCCTCCCACCTCCCGGAACCTCCCCCCCACCCCACCGGCCGCCCGCCAGACCCCCCAACCGACAGACCCCCCGACCACCACCCCAGCTCCCCGAGGCATCTCTGTCGGACCTCGAAGGCGCCGTTGCCGCTGATCCACCGGCACCGCGCTCCCCAGCCCAACCAGCCGAGTCGAACACCGACTCAGGCCCCGCCTCCCCGGCCTCCTCAGCACCAGCGGAGAGCCGATTCTCGGAGGACCTCCCCTCCTCGGACGACTCTCTCATGAGAACCGTCTCCCGGAAAGTCGCCCGCAACCCCGCCCAGTCCCCGCCCTCCCGCCCCAGCTCCCCGCCCGCCCGCCCCAGCTCCCCGCCCGCCCGCTCCCCCCTCCCCCTCCCCGTCTCCCTGAAGAGAGTCCGACCCTCTCCCCGCCATCCCTCCCCTCCCCCACCCTCCTTCCCAGCTCCCTCGCCCTATAAGACAGGATAGCCCCTCCCCCCCCCCAGCCCCTCTGAAAGTAACCGCTACCGCCGCAATTTGAGACGGTTCAACAAGAAACAATAAATCACCTCCAACAAAATACTTCATTAAGTTATTTCTGACTAACTGTTAAATCGTGCTGCTGCTGACGTGGGAGCTGCGTGTTGGCTGCCGGTGTCTTGTTGCGGGGGCCCCCTGCTGGATCTCGGCCGCGCGGCGAAGGGTTCTTCGTTGCGTGGCTGATTTGGCGGGGGATTTCTGCGATGGGACGCCGATGGTTGATGTGCGGTTTTGCGTTGGCGGCGGTATGATTCCCTGCCAAACCAGTCAGAAATAACTTCCTGACTAACTGTTAAATCAAGTTGCTGCTGACGCGGGAGTTGCGTGTTGGCTGCCGGTGTCTTGCAGCGGGGGCCCCCTGCTGGATCTCGGCCGCGCGGCGAAGGGTTCTTCGTTGCGTGGCTGATTTGGCGGGGGATTTCTGCGATGGGACGCCGATGGCTGATGTGCGATTTTGCGTTGGCGGCGGCATGATTCCCTGCCAAACCAGATCACACGCTGATGCTGCGCCGCGGTGCGGTGGCTGCTGCGCTGCGGTGCAGTGTCCGCTGCGCTGCGGTGCAGCATGTAAAATTATGTTAAATCACGTTGCTGCCGACGTGGGGTTGCGTGTTGGCTGCCGGTGTCTTGTTGCGGGGGCCCCCTGCTGGATCTCGGCCGCGCGGCGAAGGGTTCTTCGTTGCGTGGCTGATTTGGCGGGGGATTTCTGCGATGGGACGCCGATGGTTGATGTGCGGTTTTGCGTTGGCGGCGGCATGATTCCCTGCCAAATCAGTCGCGCAACGAAAGGTTCCATTGGAATTCGTTGTTCATTTCTTAACGTAATGCTCCTCCCAACCCTCCTCTCCCCTCTACTCCGCTCTTGCCAAAGCCGAGTAATTGAACACCCGCCCCTGATCACGGACGCTGATGCTGCTCCGCGGTGCGGTGGCCGCTGCGTTGCGGTGCAGTATATCTGCGCTGCGCTGCGATGCGGTGTCCGCTGCGCTGCGGTGCAGTATGTTAAATCATGTTGCTGCCGACGCGGGGTTGCGTGTTGGCTGCCGGTGTCTTGTTGCGGGGGCCCCCTGCTGGATCTCGGCCGCGCGGCGAAGGGTTCTTCGTTGCGTGGCTGATTTGGGGGGGGGGGATTTCTGCGATGGGACGCCGATGATGTGACGATGATGATGTGATGTGCGGTTTTGCGTTGGCGGCGGCATGATTCCCTGCCAAACCAGTCAAAAATAACTTTCTGACTAACTGTTAAATCATGTTGCTGCTGACGTGGGAGTTGCGTGTTGGCTGCCGGTGTCTTGTTGCGGGGGGCCCCCTGCTGGATCTCGGCCGCGCGGCGAAATTCGTTGCGTGGCTGATTTGGCGGGGGATTTCTGCGATGGGACGCCGATGGTAGATGTGCGGTTTTGCGTTGGCGGCGGCATGATTCCCTGCCAAACCAGTCAAAAATAACTTTCTGACTAACTGTTAAATCATGTTGCTGCTGATGTGGGAGTTGCGTGTTGGGTGCCGGTGTCTTGTTGCGGGGGCCCCCTGCTGGATCTCGGCCGCGCGGCGAAATTCGTTGCGTGGCTGATTTGGCGGGGGATTTCTGCGATGGGACGCCGATGGTAGATGTGCAGTTTTGCGTTGGCGGCGGCATGATTCCCTGCCAAATCAGTCGCGCAACGAAAGGTTCCATTGGAATTCGTTGTTCATTTCTTAACGTAATGCTCCTCCCAACCCTCCTCTCCCCTCTACTCCGCTCTTGCCAAAGCCGAGTAGTTGAACACCCGCCCCTGATAACAGATGCCGATGCTGCGCTGCGGTGCGGTGGCCGCTGCGCTGCGGTGCGGTGCTCACTCCACTGCGCTGCGGTGTGGTGTCCGCTGCGCTGCGGTGCAGTATGTTAAATCATGTTGCTGCCGACGTGGGGTTGCGCATTGGCTGCCGGTGTCTTGTTGCGGGGGCCCCCTGCTGGATCTCGGCCGCGCGGCGAGGGTTTCTGGGCGTGGCTGTTCGTGACGTGGCTGATTTGGCGGGGGATTTCTGAGATGGGACGCCGATGGCTGATGAGCGGTTTTGCGTTGGCGGCGGTTTGATGAACACCCGCCCCTGATCACAGATGCCGATGCCGCGCTGCGGTGCGGTGGCCGCTGCGCTGCGGTGCGGTGCCCATTCCACTGCGGTGCGGTGCGGTGTCCACTGCGCTGCGGTGCAGTATCCACCCCGTCAAACTTTTTTACACTGTTAGGTGATAGTTATCTTGTATTGATAGGTCCCCTCTTAGATTATCTCTACCAAACACGTTTAGCTAAACAAATATAACAGGGTTTTTTTACCCTGCGCATTTTTGGCCCACCGCGCAGGTTTTTTCCCCTTTGCTATAGACGCTGGGTTTTGTATTATTCAGGACTTTTCGCCCAGCTAAACACACCCCACAACCAGGTCTCGCCGAGGCGCCGGAGCCAGGGAGACTGGCAACAGTCTCCCGTTGTTGCAATGACGGCACCCCCACGGCTCCATCAACTCTGACACTGTACAAGTATTATTCCCAGGCCCAGGCAGGTGGTCGACAGGCATCACCTAACACTTGCTATGACACCCCCACACCTTCATTGCTTGGTCCTTGGTCAGTGCAGGGGCCGGTAGTGCGATTAGGCTCTCGCTCACGGCATCGCACTGACCTACAATACGCTATCACACACACACACACCCGAGTGTGCTCAATACCTGAGCTAGAGGCCAGATCTTACAACATGACTCTGCACACGCTTGAGGACCGTGTCGCGGCAGTTGTAGCACACTCGGAGCACCTACACTACCACACTAGATCCGATTTGTCACACCAGATCTGATCTGGAGTGTGCTCCAGGCACCACGACATAACTCGCTGCACACGGTTCCCGGGAGCGTATATTCTTTTAGATAGGCAGAGAATTGCACCCCCCCGCGGGACCGGCCGCGGCGAGTTATGTTGAGCACACTCCGAGCACCCACACAGGGGTAAAAAATAACGCCAACTCGACAACGTCGTTAGTAGCAATTCAGCGGTACACCAAACGAAGATTTGTAGCAAAACTGGCCAATGGCAAGACATAAAAATTGCACTATCATTACTGCGGTATATGCTTGAATGAGTCACTTTCTGTTTGTTGTAGATCCTGTTCACTTATGGGGCTGTTTTGTATATTCACGGCTGGTTGATCTCTGTTTTCTGGAGATATTTTGAAAGTAATATGTTGCTAGCTAGAAATTGGAAAAATATCACCATAAGTGGGCAAATATCACAAGTTTCTCGCAAGATCTAGAGACTAAACGTACCTTTTAAGGAAATATACACCTACCGGAGATAGAGAATATTGTAGCAAAAAAAATCCAACATGAATCGACAGAGTGATACAGGTTGTATATTTTTGTATCACGCATAATACGAATAAAGGACATCAAATTGTACTTCAAAATATTCCAATATCTTTTAATAAAATTATTTCAAAGTTATTATCAGGCCATATTTAACAAAATGAATGTAACTCAATGAAGCGTAAAGACTTCCAGAGTCTGTTTTTTTATGGTACCCCATCACTATAAGTTCAAGGTTTCCGAATGTTGACAAAGCCCTCCTTTGACATTTTGGTCTCGCGCTGGTTGGTGGTGTCTCTGTTGCGATAAGATCGATTTTTGGTGCTCCAAGGATCTGTGTTGTTTATCATGAGTAAAGTAAAGAAGGCTAAGTTAACAAACTCTAGAATGGAGATTTTGTGCGGATATCTCACCAAGGATGGAGCTGAGTGTAGTTTTTCATGCCTAAATTATCATCGTCCTCGGCTGCTGAAACACACAAAGAAACATCATCCTGCGGAGTCGGATGTCCTCCTACGTGGTTCTGCTGCCTGGGTAAGTGTTCAGTTATTTGTATTGCGCTAGGGACTAGGGAGCGCTCCCCGGCCGCTCCATAGTATTATTCGTATTTTTCCGGAAGTAGGCAGCGTGACTGTGAAAAACTGTGCTGACGTGGAGACGGGAACGTTTGGGACACATTTAGCGCCTACCTCGAAAACTGTGAGTGCGAAATTAGCCTAAAATCGCTCAACAACTTTGATTTTTCTGACAGACCTCGTCGCGCCGGTGACTGTCCTTGTAGTGCCTGTGATGCCATTTATGAAGAGAGGCCACTCTCAAGTCATCGACAAAACTCCAAATTGAACGAATTTTACTTAACAGTCGTCTGATTCCCGACTTTCTGGACCGTTTTCAAGAAATAAGCAAAATACTCAAAACTATTTCTTCAGCGCATGAGCGCTGCGATGGGCGCATGAGCACCGACATCAATCTGCCGACACCCCGTCTCCCCCGTCCCCAATGTCGGCCCGCGCCGCTGCTCGGCACCGGCCCGAATCACCCTCCGTCGAGCCAGGCGCGTAGCCAGTATTTTTATCGGGGGTGGGGCACGTCGGTGGTAGAATCAAATTTAGCTCCTCAACCATATGTTGTTGACCGGAGGGGGAGGGAGAGGGAGCCGGATCGTTAGAGAATCTAATTTTATTTAGTGTAAATTTGTTTTGCTCAGAGGGGGAGGGGCATGGCTCCCGTGCCCCCCCCCCCTAGCTACGTCCCTGCGTCGAGCCGGGTCCGTCGGTCGCCGCCGCAACCGACGACCTTGACGGCGGCGACGCAGGGGAAAGCCTTTGCCGAGACGGATGGGTGGAAGGAAGGTGAAATGGAGGAGAAAATATATTTAGATAGTGGAAGGCAATCAATATAGGCGCAGAATTCGACGTTTAATACAATTTGCTTTCCTTGCCGCAGAGCAGGACATAATTCCAGGAAACTGCGTTTTTTTTTAGTACAATAGGCCCTCGAATCGCCAAACAGGAACCAAACATGTTCTGCTGCATCTTCTCTACCTGTTGCCATTTTTATGTTAATTTTTCTGAAGGTGAAATGAAGTAGCCCAAATTCGAGGAGAAAATTAATGTAGGGATGGGTTGATTTCCTTCAGACAACTTTGCCACCTGAACCTAAAAATCCTGGCGATTCCCATGATCCAATTACTCAGTTCCACTATTCACGAAACCTTCACCTATACATTTGCCTTTTTCGTTTCCTCAGATGCTGGCGAGACACCAGTCATCACGCATGGAGGAGCATCCAAGTACTGGAGATGCTCCTGTGCCTGCCGAGTCGGCGCAGCAGCCTTTCCCAACTGGGCGTAACAAAGTAGCCCCTGAACATTTGCCTGCAGACGTGCACCCGACATGTGATGATGTTGATATGACCGACAGTGGACCGGCGATTAGCACTGAGACGGTTCGCAACGATAACGGGGATAGAGGATCTGAAGTTACTTCTGCGTCTTAACCTATCCCAGCATGAGCCTTCCATGGATTTGCGTGAAGATGTTTGTGCGATGAAAAACAAGCTGGATGAGGTACTTCATGAGCTGCAAAGCGTCAAAAGGGGTTTGTCTGATGTTGTTAGACTGACCCAAGAACGTTCCACGTCAAAACATGACAAGGAAAATGTTGCGGATTTTGAAGATCAGTTAAAAACAGCGATGTTCATGTCCGGCAGAAGCCTTGCTCATTTGGACGTTGCGACTGATAACGATCTCGGACGGGCGCCGGGAAGCAATGCGCTGCATTGCAAGACATGTGTGCCGAAGTTTTTCAGCAGCGTGCATGTTCGCGAGGGCTCTAAGGTTTTCGGAGTTTTTAGGTATGACTTTAGCCTCGGCTCGTCGTTTTCTAAGTCTGAAAAAATCCCCATGATGTTCCGAAACCTCAAAACGGCTGTGCGATGTCACTTTCGGTCCAAGAAACACCTGGAAAAACTGCCAGCGCGCTGGCCAATGCCTTGATGCTGAAGGGCAGGTTCACCAGAAACGTCCATGTATCAAAGCGAGTGCTAAGGACGGACTACTTTGTCCTTAAAAAATATCTGAGTCACGCCACATACGAAGACCTTATCGTTCTTCAAAACAGGAACGCTCCCATGAGCATGGGGGACTTGAACCATTCCACGGGGTACATGATTAAACTGAGGGACCAGGTGTACACCACCATCATGGAGAAACTGACGAAGTATGTCAGCTCTGTCCCATGTGTGTCACTAATGGCTGACAAGGTGACGCTGAACAAGCGATCTGTGGACGTCACTGCCATCATGTTCCCAGTGGTGGAAGCCCAGACGGATCAGATAATGCAGTCGTTTGTGATTGCAGGGCCGGTGGTGCGTGATGGTACCGGAGATGCGCTGGCAAAGGAGATTGTAGAATCCCTGGCAGGAGTGGGCGTCACTAAGCCATCTCAATTGTCCAGTATGTGCATGGACGGACAGTATTTTGCTGTCGGTGTCCCTGCGAAAGTGGTCCAGCTTCTACACGAGAAGAGTGGCGATCCCCTTGAGTCTCAGCCATGCGTGCCAGCCCTATGGGATGCTGCTCACCTCTTAAATCTTGCCGTAAAAGACGTCAGGGTCAAAGCTGGGAAACACAAGTGGGTGCAGGACACCATAGACAAGATGACTGCCATTTCCAAGCGGCATCACTACGGAAAGGGCTTTGAAGAGCTGATGGAACAGCAGCAAGGACTTCTCCATCCCAAGCTCTGGTCGGCAACAAGGTTTTCAGCCTACGCCTCTAACACCTTCCAGACCTTCCTCCACAATGCAACAGCCATGAAAAAGTTGCTGGAGAAGAATGCGGCCTCAAAGAATGCAGACAGCTGCATTGCAGACGACCTGGAGCTTCTTCAAGGTAGGATGTGAAGTATGCTGCAACTGATATATTGAAAAGAAACACAAAGAGGCAAAATTCACCCACATGTATATCCGTTTCCACATGGCTGTTGCAAATTGTACTCATAATTTGATGTTGTTATTGCTACATAAGTTGGCGAGTAGCATGTAAGGTATGGCCATCTATAATAGTTAATACAAAAATAGTCGTTTTCTCGTGGGTGAAAATAATTAAGGATTTATCGATGCATAGAAGTCCAACAAGCAAGAAAGTGATTTTCTCATCATCAAATATTCAAAAATGCAGTACAATTATGTAGTATTTCTTAAATATTTTTTCCTTAATACGGTCTTAGTGCTAAATTTCAATTTGTTGGTTAAAATGATTGAGAGCGTCTTTTGGTGCAGGGGCGCAGTTCATGAACCGAGTGGCGGCGCTAGCCGACATCTATGAAAAGTTGGGACGCTGCAGCAAGGAACTGCAAAGCACACAGGCGTTCCCGTGGGATCGAAAAGATGCGTTCGCTCGCCTGATGCGATCTCTGCGCGACATGGCCTGCGCAATCGACCTGGACGAGGATTTGGCGTTTGAGCAGCCTGCTAATGTCTTGTGGCCATCTCTGAGCACCAGAGACAACTATGCAGACGAGGTAAGACATGGAAATGTTCTACCGGTGAACATGCTGATATATGTGATGAAACGCTGCCAGGGGTGTAGGATCCTATTTAGTTGAGGGAGCTTCAGCCCCCCCCCCCAACTTGGCTTCAGCCCCCCCCCACACACACACTTTGACGAGGAAGTGGGTCAAATCCTGGGAGAAATCTGTATTTTTTGTGGATTTTGATGGTACTTTAAAAACGATTTTTCCCAGCTCAGCCCCCCCCCCTCTCTCTCCCAGCTTTTTGGAGAAGCTACGACCCTGAAAGCTGCTATCAAATTTTCGTCGTAAGTGGTTGCTGTCTTATTTATGTATGTTATATTGCTATTTTTGCTATACCTACATAGCTAATTCACGCTAAATGTTGAATGTCGATCCACTATATTAACCCTCGCCCGGGTAGGGCAAAATCACTACGTGTTCGGGTAGGGGGTTGGTACGACCCCCCTTAGCTTTTCGCCCCTAATTGAGATAGAGCTTCGATTCAAAGACGAGCGTGTTGCTTGTGACGAGAGGAAGCCGCTGATACCCCATGTTACGGTATTGGGTCATTAGGTGACCTCTGAGGTCATGTCAATAACCCATAAGTCATACAAATTTGAAAAGGCGTATAAACTGAATTTTATCTAGCTAGAATCGTGAATGAGCATATCATAATGCTTAATAGGTGCCAAATTCGTAATCGGCGTCACAAAATGTCCTAAAAACTGCAAAATTATAAAAAGGTCATGTCAGGTCATCTGAGGTCAGTGACCTCGGTTGACCTGTGGATGCGCATGACCCCAGTGGAACATATAATTATCTAAAATGGATCACAAATTTGAAATCAACGTCACAAATTGTCCTAGAAACCGTCAGAAGCCCAAAAAGTCATCTGAGGTCATCGGAGGTCAATGGCCTCAGTTGACCTCTGAAAAGGTCAATCGAGGTCACAATCTCAGTGGAAACCACAACTGTCACCTGGAAACACCTTTGCATATGCTCTTGAACAACAAACACTCGGAAACTGCATAAGTGACAAGCATCGATCTGTGGGACGCCAGTTGCGCCTGACATGACCTTGAGAAACAGGTCATAGGTCACGGGTCATGTGAGTTAGAAATTCATTTTTTTCATATTATGTGTCAACTTTGTCAACAGTAGGGTACTGAAAGTTTCATTGAAATCGGTCAGAAACTACGCGAGTTATTCCAGAAACACCGAGGGAGGGTTTGACATCCTACCCCCCCCTACCCAGGCGAGGGTTAATATTGTATATTATATTAATGTATTTATTGAAACTGTATTAATTGATTGGAAGTGTCTTTTGTTTACCAATCTGGTCTTAGAAGTAAAGTCACGGCATTAATGTTATTTGTTAGGTTGCCAACATCCAGCACTTCCTCGGTGCGTTGGAGGACTGCATCGAGCAGCGCATGGACGGCAAGCACGCGAGCCGCGACAGCGTCGGGTCGTGGAACGAGACTCTCAACGAGCACATGCACGACCTGAGGAAGCTGGGGTCTCTCACAATGCTGCAGGCGGTTGAGCACTCTGATTGCCTGATCTACGCTGCACGAGGTAGGCAAGTCCCAAATTACCGGGGCCATTCAATTCGAAGAAGTATATATCACTGCAAAAGCAGCTAAAGAAACAAAAGGCAAACATATAAAAATGCGTTCCTTTTTGCTAGTCTTTGGCTACTTCTCATTTCTTGGCGCATTTATTCTTATTTTTAAGCGATCTTAATTTATTAGTGTTTATCCTGATAGCGTTATGACGTGAATACCAACAAATCAGAGTGTCATGTAAAATGTTGAATCGTTTTGGGTTTCCTAGAAGTAATATTGTCAGTGCTTGTCCAAGGACCATTCAAACTGGTCTTCGTCTTAACAAAATATATTTTTTGGATACAAAACTTATTTTCTGACATAAGCTTTTGTACTGCCAATATTTAGAGGTCAGTTTAGGAAATATATCAAACACTTTCACCTGTTTCAAAGACACCCGCTTTTCAGTGGGATTATCATTTTTTTTTGGGAGAGTTATGGAATCCGGATGCAGAACACACCATTTAGGAAGTTGCATTTTATACTTACTCAACTGCTATCATTCTAGTGTCTAAGTACAAGTCAAAGCACATTTTGTAATAGTGGTTCTGTTCCCACAGCGGTACAAACGCTTAAGGAGCAAAAGATCCTGCCAAAGGAGCTTGGTGTCGGCCTCCCACAAATCAGAGCGGCTCACAGATTCATGCGAGAGCTACCGAACGAGCTGACAGACCCCGAGCTCTACGTGAGGCTGCAAAAACAGGCTCAGAGTGAGGCGATCCTGCAGCCATACAGTGACATGGTGGCACGGATTTGGATGCTGGCAGCTCCCGAGAGTGTTGTGGAGAGCATGTGCAGTGTGGTGAAGGACATCTTCGGCGAGAACCGCCAACTGTCGCACGCAAGTGCAGCGAAAGAGCTTTGTGTGCGCTGGAATGGACCGGAGCCTGTCTGCGCTGACAAGCTATTAGAGCACGTGCGGCAGCGGTGTCAGAAGGACAATTTTTTGGCCGTAGGTCACAGGGACATCGGAAAAGTTATGAAAAGGCATCTTGGTAGAAGGTGTCACCGCGCCCCTGTATATATGTGATATGAATCTGTGATATGAAGTGTATAGTGATGTACGGATGCAGTGCCAACAGTAGGTACCCAATGGGAATTAGTATAATGTCATTCGATGAACGGTTGTGGTGTTCACTTTATTTGGTGTGCCAGTGTGCCACATCCACAGTGTTTAGAACTTGAATTCTGCTCCCGTGTGCTATTTATTTTGTCTTGTTGAGTACTTGTCTTGTTTAAGATTCGTCTTGCATTATTTATTTGTGCAAATCAGCTTTTTGTTTGCACGTATATATTGGGCACGTCACCTGGATGGATGTTGGAAGGAAAAATATAGTCGTCTGTTCTATTGCAAATGGTGAACCTGTTTTTACATTAAATCAACAAGTGTTTTATCCCATGAGGGTACGATACCTTGGTGTCGAGGTCGGTAGATTGGTACTTAGGTATAGCGATACGCCTGGTCTAGCCGCAAAAGAAGAACCGGTTAAATAACGTTGCCACTCCTGTTGAACTGCTTGCCAGTTTTGTGTAGCGAATTTTCGCATTAGCAGATATAAACATTTGCAATCGACAAATGGAAATGTGTAGAAATGTAGCTTCGATGAGAATGAGAATGTTCGATAAAAGGTGTAGCAAAATTGGGCTCCGTCAAATTCGGTTGGTAGCAAATTTTAACTTTTTTTTACCCCTGCACCCACACAACCAATGACCAGACCGACCTGGGCCTGTCACCTGCTCTGTGTGTGTATGAAATATATTGTGTATGTATGTGTCTCGTGTTTTATTTTAACTTTGACTTTGAACGAAATACTTAACGTAAGATAGACTTTAGATTTACTGTGAACAATTCAATTAACGTAAAATAGCTGCCCTAGTCCCTAGTTTGCTCCGGGTCACATAAACCGGCTAACGTAGTTTTTTGCCTGGCAAATTGCCAGATGTTATTGCCCCTCCCCGGAAAATGGCTATAGGCCGTTCCGGGAAAAAAAGAGAAAAAAAAGCGGCGCTGCAGCGGATGGGCTCATCCCGCGCGTGCGGAGCGGACGGCATCACAATCAGTATGCTAAGAATGACTTTTCCCGTGGTGGGGCCTCACCTCCTCCATGTCATTAACAGCTCAATCGTGACGTGTGAGGTGCTGCACCAGTGGAAGTCCGCCACAGTGATCCCGCTGCATAAGAAAGGGGACCCCAGTGACCCGAGTAATTATCAGCCGATATCCATTCTGTCCACGGTAGCGAAACTGTGCGAGCGCGTCGTGTGCAGTCAGCTGATGGACTATCTGTCATCGCATAACGTCTTATGTCCTCAGCAGTATGGTTTTCGCCCCGGCCTATCTACGGAGGCGGCTATGCTTGACGCTGTCCTATACGCGACTGACAACATGGATATAGGATGGTGACGTCACTGGTCACCGCCGACACATCAAAGGCGTTCAACAGCGTTGAGCATGGCCGTCTTCTGGAGAAGCTGGGGTGGTACGGCATCGATGCGGAGTGGTTTGGTGCATGGCTGTGGGGTCGCACACAGTCGCTGCGGGGCGGAACTGGCGTGTTTGATGTCACTCATGGAGTGGTCCAGGGTTCGATCCTCGGACCAGTCCTCTTCCTGGTATTTACAAACGACCTGACGCAGCACATACCGCACGGGAAGATGATCCTGTACGCGGACGACGCCCAGTTTCTTGATGCTGACCTGCCCCTGAACATTTCAGAGCTCAAAATACGCATAGAGAAAAATCTGTCGATAGCAAATAACTGGTTCACTCAAAGCAATCTCAAAATCAACCCTCTCAAAACCGAAATGGTTATCATTAAGTCGCGGCGGATCATCACCGACCCGCATTTCTCAATCGCTTTCGGCAACAGTCATATAAAACCGTCACAAAGCGTAAAGATTCTGGGCGTCACCGTCGATTCGTGCCTCTCGTGGGAGCCGCAGATATCGGCCATCGTGCGCCGCTGTTACGGTATTCTCGTTGAACTCGCCAGGATGAGATACCGTCTCCCCACCGAAACTAAACGGCTGCTGATCGAAGCACTTGTGTTCCCCCATGTGCGCTACTGCCTGTCCGTCTGGGGAAGCTGCACCGCGACACAGAAACACCGCGTGCAGAAGGCTTTGAACTTTGGCGCCCGTATCGTCAGTAATATTGGGTGCCATGACCGAGTGACACCCGTGCTGCGTGAGCTGGGATGGCTAAAAATTGACGACCTCATATGCGAACGCGATGTCCCCAGTCTCAGCCGAACGCCATTGTCTGGGGGAGGGGGGGGGTGGGGGGGGGGGGGGGGTAAACACACCACCCCCTGGTTATCTTCCGAACCAAAGTTCGGAACGAGACTTGCAAGGCGTCATTCGAAAGCTCTCAATGAGACGAATCTAAATAAAACTCACACATTTCAAAGTAAGGTCAAATGTCAGGTCACGGTCAGGTAAATGTCAAAATCGCCGTATTTGAGTTTATGGGTCATACTTTCCATCCAAAGCCTTCGATTACGACCATGATCACCCAAAGTGCTGACAAAGGTATGATACACATCACGCATGAGCTAAAGTGAGATTGTTGGCCAAGGTCAAGGTCAGGTCACAAAAGGTCACTATGCTCAAAATAGCTACGAAAGTCATGCAACACATGTTTTATGAGTTATTGTACACGTATAATTCGAAAGTGATAGTCCTTTTACCACCTGACTTCATTTACGTGAAGTTAATGCCAAATTCAGGTCAAGTTCAGGTCAATGAAGGTCGACATTTTTAATTGATAAATATAAATAAAAAGTAATGTTTCTGGACCATTTTTGTCTCAGAAATACAATAGTGTCATTTAGTTGTCTGCATCTGGTCCAGAAAGGTCAAAAATCGCAATTTGTAAATATTACGTCATGAGTTACCCATACTTTGGATGTCATAAGTCAGTCAAAAAAGATGATATCATTCTGAAATGTGGTCTGGTAGTTTCTCATATATGGTTCTCTGACATATATTCCGTTTTTTAATATCTTTGATTTTTTGTATTTGAGAGCATTCCTCCCCCAACAACTTTTTTATTTATTTTTGGGGTTAAAAAACAAACTTTTCAAACATCCGAGATAGCCATCTCGTAGCCCTTTCCATTTGGTATCTTTCGAAGTTTTTGGATTGCATTTTTCTCAAAATATGGCATTTGTACGGTCTGTTACTTTTTTGCTGATTTTGGTGTATAACTCGTGTGTAGTGACGTCACTAAATTCGCTATAACTCGAGATTTATTCGACAACATTGCTTTATTTTTTCACAGAAGACGTAAACGTGATATATAAGAAGGTACATGAAGTTTCACGTGCATAGCTCTATTGGTATTTGAGCTATTGCACAAGTTCATCAGAGGGGGTGCGTTAAACGCCCCCCCCCCCACAGTCAATGGCGGGTTAACATACACATTTTTGACGCAGCCCCTCTTGATAATAAACGAAAGTTTACCAAAAACTAGGTGTGCGCCAAATGTGCGCCGTGCCCTCTGCCCCTGCACCTCTGCATCAACCCATCATCGTCCACAGTGATTGAAACCCTATCGTTCAGCGAAGCAGACGCCCTCCGCAGAAGTGGGTTGACCTCGAGTCCGGCGGCGGCGAACCGATACGGCTGTCCACGCATGACGCTGCACAATTCGGCGCGGCGCGGCCCACGGGCCCGCCAGTGGATTGAGAACCTCAGCGCCGAAGTGAGGACCTCTGCGCATGCGCATTGGAGGAGTGCCGGCGTCCTTGGGCCGGCGTGAGGCTGCGTGCGGCGTGAGGCTGCACAGAGGTGCCGGTAGAAGGCGGCGCTGCTTCTCCGATCAGCTGCACCGGCAACAATGGTACGTTGTGAACATGCTAAATTCGTGCGTGTAAGTTGTGTGTTACGTGCACATGCCATGTAAATGTTATATATATATATATATATATATATATATATATATATATATATATATATATATATATATATATATATATATATATATATATATATATATATATATATATATATATATATATATATATATATATATATATATATATATATATATATATATATATATATATATATATATATATATATATATATATATATATATATATATATATATATATATATATATATATATATATATATATATATATATATATATATATATATATATATATATATATATATATATATATATATATATATATATATATATATATATATATATATATATATATATATATATATATATATATATATATATATATATATATATATATATATATATATATATATATATATATATATATATATATATATATATATATATATATATATATATATATATATATATATATATATATATATATATATATATATATATATATATATATATATATATATATATATATATATATATATATATATATATATATATATATATATATATATATATATATATATATATATATATATATATATATATATATATATATATATATATATATATATATATATATATATATATATATATATATATATATATATATATATATATATATATATATATATATATATATATATATATATATATATATATATATATATATATATATATATATATATATATATATATATATATATATATATATATATATATATATATATATATATATATATATATATATATATATATATATATATATATATATATATATATATAATATATATATATATATATATATATATATATATATATATATATATATATATATATATATATATATATATATATATATATATATATATATATATATATATATATATATATATATATATATATATATATATATATATATATATATATATATATATATATATATATATATATATATATATATATATATCATTGACCTATATAAGACTAGACGGGCCACTGCCATTGGTCCCGTGGCCGGCCGGCCGTTCCCGTTCTGCGACACTAGCGCCACCACGCGAGAGGGGCTTGTAGTTAACAGCGTAATGTTAATCCTATGGCGGAAGGTCTATCTTTGAGAGCGCCTGGGTAAAAAGCGGTAAATGTCAGCTACTTGAAACTTTCGAAGCTTACTTACTGCATTAATTATAAGTAGGCATGCCAGGACAAATCATGGCTGGAGGCAATGAAATCGATTTTACAGGCTGACTTGTGAAGGCCGATCTGCCGTTTTAAGGCCTGGGCCGCAGTGACCAGTGTGTACGTCATGGAACGCTGGGCTCATTCCGGCGATTAACGAGTTAAGAAACCAAGGCATGCTCTTGAAGCCGAGTGAACAGTTTAAGTAAATATTTAATATAATGATGGCCGTAACATAATGACTAATGAGAGTCTTGACTGACTCGCTTAAGTGCATAAAACAATGGGCTTGAAATTGCTCTCCGCAGTCCCATTACTGCAAGCTTCTATGCTTTTGGGGCAGAGTATTTGCTGGAAATTGCATTCAAATCTAGGCTCTCGCCTTCTCACACAATGAACAAGCCATAGCCTGTATTGGCTTCCGTTTTGTCCATTATGAATACAAAATAAATCCGTGTGGATGTACGTGGATTTGTTACGGTTCCACATAATTAACGACACCGTTGGTCTTTGGGCATTTTACGTCGCACATCCCAGCATAAACGGAAGATTGATACATACAAAAGTGTATATATACACAAGAGATACATTATACATACACACATCAAGACATATAATACATAATAATAAATACATAAATACAGACGCAACGATATTGCACATGACACTGTCTGATCAGCAACACAAGCACGTTATATCACGATATAACAAATGATGCACTATGATAGCATCATAAGCACAATGGTAGCGATCATTTCGCCGTAACACGCAAACGAAACACGTGAACGCGATAGTGACGATCTGTTGTCACAATGGTACAACGCACGATGCCACGCCCACAATGCCCGCTGAACGGCACCCCGACACATAAGCACAACCTACTGGTGTGCGAAAAGCACCTGCTTTTGCAGACTGTGCCGAATGTGGGTACGCTGCAGGCCAGAGAGAGTGGCGTTTTTGCCATAGGCATAGAGACGGACACGCAGGTACCGTGCAACAATCTGTTTCACCAAGGTGACAGCATGACACTCATCGGCACGTGGAGCGAACATGTGGTCTTGCTGGCCCGGGAACAGTTCGTGACTGCGCTCGGTCATGAAGTGCGCCAATGCACTGCACTGAATTCGCAATGACAGGTTGGTAAGCACCATTCCATCGCACCTCCTCAATAAAGTCAGGTGGCGCTCCGCGGACGCCACCACGGCGTATGTCGATGCCGACGGTACGAGCAGGCCACCGTTGTCTCGTACATTGATGAGATGCACGACGTCTTGCGACAGCGTGTCGTCCGGGTTGGACAGGAGCGCACCGATGCACTCGGCGCACCTGATCCCGCCAGCCTCCAGCAACTTCCGGCAGACGTAGCCAGCGATGTAGCTGACACAGTTATCGACGAACGCTGATTCCCTGGTTTCCGTCACCAGAAGATGCTGGACAACTGCCGGCATCGGTTCGCCTCCGATGATCGTCAGCCGCTGTCGCGCAGGTCGACGGATCTGGAGCAGGCCGTCATCTTCATCGTCTTCGTCGTCCTGTCCGATGCAGTTTCCGGTGGCTGAAGGACTGATGAAGTTGTGCAGCGTCAGCCGTCGCATGGCTTGCTGCAGCTGGACCACGTTCGGGTTGTTGTTGTACCCGCCCATGCGGCGGATTCGGCCGAACAGCAGCTCCAGGTGATCTTGCGACATCTTGTATGGCAAGACGTACTGAAAGCCCTGTTCCTTCAGCAGCATCGCACTGACGTCCATGACGGACTGTGCTGCGAGACAGAGGCCCAGGATGGGCGTGAATCGTCGCGTCTGCAGAACTGCTTGTCCAGATGACGTCTGGAGTCTGAACAGCGTGGAGCTGAAGTCGGCCAGGATCTGCTGTCGGATCCTGCCGGGCATTAACAAAGGTCAGCACAATCAAAATTAGAAGGTGACAGCACGGAGTGCGAACATACCGGAGCGCCTGCTATTGGTATCGTATGTTACCTTGACGATAGAGCTGCTACTTGATCATATCGATAAATCATACAGGCATTGCTACTGATAGCATTAGCATTGCAATCAGATCCGTTCAACCATCTATCCATTTAACAAATTATACCCTTTCGTGTAAAATTATTGTTTTGTTTTAGCTGTTCAGCAATAGCACCACCTGGAATATAGCATCACACTTGAGATATCAGCATTCTAGCTGATACTTAACCCTATTAGTGGCAGGGGGGCAGATTCTGCCCACCCCTCAGGTTTTTCGCACAATTTTTTTGACTTTTCCTAGAATTGAATTCCGCATATGGAGTCAAAATTTTGAGTTCCTAACCTTAACAGAGGCGGTTCCAGGGCCCAGTTCTTGGAGGATTTTTTTTCTGTGACATTTGGCGATAATACGGAGATGCGATCTTCACGGCTTCTTCCTAACTGCCTGAAGTATAAAGGAGTTACATAGGTTTACGGTGATTGAAACAAGTGCAAATTAGTTGATCTTAGTGAACTATAATACATATTGCACGGCAGAGGCGGTTTCAGGGGCTTGAAAAGGGGAGGTTTACAGAAAGTTATTTTCTATATATTTTGCCTCCCTTTTTCACTAACCTGGCACCGCCTATGGATGCAAATATGCTTTATAACTGTTGTGTCCGATGTCACAATAGCCCACCATTTCATTTATCGAAAAAAGAGTAAAAAGACGGTTTTATAAGGTTTTTATTTTACCCCCAAATTTAGTGACCTGAAAACGCCTATCATTTTTGAATTTTCAAAAGTCACCGTCATATATCAATCCCCATTTCAATCTCTATCCATCCCCATTAGTTGCGTTGAAATCGGTTGATAAACATGACAGCTGTGTTGGATCACATATACCTCTAATATTTGTAGTTTTTGCCCCCCTGTTGCCCCCTATCATTTTTTGTTTTGTTTTGTTATTTTTTAGAAATGTAGATCGTGTTAAGGGGCATCAAACGCCGTTTGATTTGTGAAAATCGGACGGGTAGATCTCGAGATCTCCGAGGGGGGGGGGGGGCGGAATCCGCCCCCCCTGCCACTAATAGGGGTAGCCAGGAGCCTGCCACTAATAGGGTTAACATGTTCAACTTACGCCAAGTTGCTGGATGTTGTTGGTGCTTTGAAGCCCTTTCCGTAAGGGCTACTGCTGTTCAAGTAGTCAAATGTCTGATCTATGAGTAGAATGAAGCGGGCCGTCGCTCCAGCTCCGATGAAGTCAGCGTGACCCGATTCCTCAAGGTAAAGCAGAGCTTTGCCGACGGAGCTGCTGAAGAGCTGAGCTGCGAGCTTCACCTTCATTTTGTTTCTCTCGTACTGCACGTGTAAGCGAGAGAGTTTGTTGGCCGCCCGGATTCCCTCGTTCTGCTGTAGGTTGTACAGCGCCTGAGGGGACAATGCATAAAATGTTATCGATTTAATACATTTTTATAAAGGAACATGTTGCGGTGGGCCAAGGCAAAACTTGTATAGTATATCACAGCAAAAAAATCAATTATTTTATTGGAAGAAACCATTCTAAATTTGAATCAAGGTGACCTGCAAACCTTCATACCAAGCATGCATACGTTTTCTGTATTGTAACGCTATTGTTAAACACATTTCCTTTCCCAAAACATCAGCATGTTCAATCCCATTTCCAGGTAGTATTTATCACCATCTCAATGACTCACCTGAATATATCTCCAGGATATTTCTTCGCCATCCAGATGCAGGGTCTTGTACTCGCCAAGCAGATTTCGTAGCAGTTTTAGCATATGGACAACATCCAGCAGAACATACACCTTCTCTTTTGTTGCCGGATGAAGGAAGTAATTCTCACTGATGGGGAGTTGAGCATGCTTTGGCTGCAGATGTTCAACCCCTAGGTGGCTGAACATGCTCAGGTTGGCCGGCAGTCCATCAGCCACGAACGCCCGCACTTTCAGGCCTGCGTCGCTCAGAGCACAAAGCACGGTTTTGGCGAGCTCTGCCTGAGTTGTGCTGGACACGTGGTCTGTGAGAAAGTACGCCACAGAATGTCGCCAGGCACCTTTCAGGCTGACAGCCATGAACACCAATGCATTTGTGGCCAGTCTCGACTCTTCCACGTCACCCGCACCAAGATCAACGTGGCCGACAAACTTGTCCTTACTCTGAGAGTATACTTTGGCTTTGCGGATAGCCATCTCGTCAATCATCAGAGAGCAGTTTGGGTCAATTGTTTTGTTTGTGACCTGGGAGCAAAGCGTCTGCAGGACCTCATGCAGCACGCCTACTTCACAGCCGACGCTTCGCGTCCACTCCCGCAGCGACGTTGTACCTGGCAGAGAGAAGTTTTTTGCCAGATACCGATACGCCCTCGGCGAGTAGTAGTGGAAAGTGAGACAAAGCTTTTTTATCTCCTCGGAGTATCGTTGTCCTCCACGTTTCCGTCCCCCGTTCACCACTTCGTTTGAAAATAGTTCGGACACCATCGGATTTTCGAATCGTGAACGGATGGCCTCGAGAAGCTCACTCTCAATGATCTTACTTTCCTTCAAAGCATCCAGCATGCTTTTGAGGCACTTGAGGCGCTTGTCGCGCCTCTTCAACTTTTGCTGGAGCTTCTTCTTTTCATAGCGCAGTTTGAGCACCCTCTCATTCACTTTCTTCAGTGGGCTTGATACGCACCTCTCTGCTGCATTGACATTGTAACTGTGATCATGACTAACTGGAGTGACCAGCACAGGCTGGTGCTCAGGAGCGACCAGTACAGGCTGGTACTCTGGAGCGACCAGCACAGGCTGGTGCCCAGGAGCGACCAGCACAGGCTGGTGCTCAGGAGCGACCAGCACAGGCTGGTGCTCAGGAGCGACCAGCACATGCTGGTACTCTGGAGCGACCAGCACAGGCTGCTGCTCACGAGTTGACTGGAGAGCCATCTCAGAACAATGTTGCTGCTCAGACAACAGGCGTCTAACACGTTTAGGTCTTGACGTAGGGCACACCGTCCCAGAACGCTTTTCAGGGCTCTTCTTTGGAGAGGATTGCACTTTCTTTGAAAATGCAAACCATGATGGGATGATTCCCTCACGAAGCTTGCGTCGGTCAGGGTGTGACACAAAGTCAGCCTCAGAGAAGTGATCACTGCATAAAACAGAACTTTGAGTAGGTTTCCAAGCCCTTTGCCGAGGTCCTATGCGCCTTGTTGCATTAACCCACTTCTTTGTCAGCTTCTCATCATGAGGGTATCTGAAATGAAAGCCAGAACAAATCTTGGAAATATATTCATATTCATTCACCATTTTCCACATCACAACCAAAAACTAATACCATCATTTCTCTTGTTACTTTTGGTGAAAGTGGAATACCTACTGAAATATCTGGAGAAATTATTTGGTTAAATCTTACTTATATATTAATTGGTTAAATATTACTTAAGGCATTTTTGTCACTGATACGTTTTATCATTTTCCAATACATTTTATACATAATTTTTGCCATTCACAATTTGCTTCAATGATAGTTAAAAATGTATCACCTGTACTTCATAAATCTTGCAATTAGATGGACATTTTGTGCTGATAAATAACCATTGCCCAGGAACGTAGGAACGTCACAAAAAGTGGGGGGCCAGTGAAACTGTGATCTCGTTTTGAGAGTACCCCAACCCCCTATGGAAGATTTCTTTTCAGATTTGGGCTGCTCTCGTCTTGGCGAACCTTTTGCCATCAAAAACTTTTCTCACCAAGCAAAAATAA